>CAUYPK010129572.1:0-95468 GCA_963574355.1 Loris lydekkerianus | reverse complement strand
CCCGGGAATGGAAGAAAGGGTATCCAATGTACTCAGCCCTACTATGAAGCTAAACTATAGCTTTCACATGAAGGCTATAACCCAACTATACCACAAGACTATGAGGAAAGGACCAAGGAAGGGGAAGAGAGGGGGGAGGTTTTGGTGGAGGGAGGGGGATGGGTTGGGCCACATCTATGGTGCATATTTTTATCTATAATAAAAAAAAATAAATTAACAAAAAAAAAAAAAGAAGGATCAATCAAAAAAAAAGTGAAAAAAAGAATATACTTACTGTGCTTTGAACTTCTTTTGGAAATAATTTATTTTTTTATTTTTTTTATTTTTGGTAGAGAGAGAGTTTCACTTTAGACTCACAGCAACCTAATGATTTTTGAGAATTTTCGCAGTACACTTAAGATCCTCTTGTGGCACACCAGTTGAAAATCACTGGTCTAGAGACTGGAATTTAAACCTGGAATGGAGTTAGCTTTGCAAGGATGTAGGTATTATCTCACCCCTGGGCCTGGGAGAACAGAATATCACCACAATATAAGGAAGAGGCAGCAGTAACAGAGGATTCAAAGTCTAGCAGGGCTTCAGGTCTGCAGTTCACTGGTTTTCTGACTTCAGGTTGTCCCTTCACCTTAGTTGCCTTGTCTGTAAAACGGGAGTGGTATTAATTCCTGCATAACACAAAATTGTTGCTATGATCAAATGAAATAATGTTAATAGACTGTAAATCTTCATGCAAATGTTTATCATCATCTTGACTCAACGATATTCCGTAATTCTGGTGAAATTATAAATAATAGCATCGTCTCAAGTTTCCACAGATGCATTTTTAATTTAACTTTTGAACATCAAGCTACTCTCCAGTCTTTGTGACAGTAGTAGTTTTATTAGGTGCAGAGAAGCAGTGAAATAGTCCAAGTGAAATAGTCTGTGCTTTGGCAAGGAAATAGCTCCTGTGACCCCTCCTAGCTTGACAGGTGATTACATTATTTAAAATAATGCATGAAATCTCTTGGCCACCCTCACGCATATACCATTACACCTAAATCAGCACTTTTTTTTTTTTTTTTTTTTTTGAGGCAGAGCCTCACTTGGTCACTCTGGGTAGAGTGCTGTGGCATCTTAGCTCATAGCAACCTCAAATTCTTGGGGTCTCTTGCCTCAGCCTCCCAGGTAGCTGGGACTACAGGTGCCCACCACAACACCCAGCTATTTCTTAGAGATGGGGTCTCACTCTTGCTCAAGTTGGTCTCAAACTCGTGAGCTCTGGCAATCCACCCACCTCAGCCTCCCAAGTGCTGGGATTACAGGCATGAGCCACTGCTCCCAACCTAAATCAGCACTTCTAAAGAACCTATGCCCATCTGCTGTGGCCGGCCAGCTGAGTGTCAGGGAACAAACCTGTTTGGGGGGTCAGAGGTCCAGCTCTGTCCTTGGGCCAGTCACTTCACATGTGAGCTTTCCTTTCCCAACTTCAGATTAAGAGATCAAATAAATTGCTAATTAAAGCCTTTTCTATCCATAAAGATCTGTGTTTCATTTTGCTTTTTCTTACTCTCTGTACCAGTTTGCAAGTTACTTCTAGAGCATTTCATTTTCAAATTGTATTTGTGAAATCATTGCATTCGCATGCAGTTTAACAAATGACACAGGGAGACCCTGTGTACCTTTCACCCAGTTTCCCCCAATGGTAGCATCTTGCAAAACTATAGTACAATATCACAGCCCGACACTGACACCGGCAGAGTCAAGATTCAGGAAACGTCCATTACCACACAGACCCTGCAGGTTTCTCTTATATGCAGAGATACAATAGGTCCCCTGCCTTCTGCCTACTATTCATCCCCCTGGCAAGCACTAATCTGTTTTCCATTTCTATGATTTTGTCATTTCAAGAATGTTGTATAAAAGGAATCATGTAGTATGTAACGTCTGTGATTGGATCCCTTCTTCCCACCTTCCCCTGAGCACAACTCTCTAGAGATTTCTTAAGCCTGTTGCGTGTCTGAGCATTTCATTCCTCTTGAGTAGAATACTCCACGGGACCTATCACGGTTTGCTCACCATTCACCCCTCTAAGGACGTCTGCGTTGTTTCCAGTTTGGGGCTGTTATGAATAAAAATGCAGTGGCATGTTCGCATACCGATTTTTGTGTGAACATAAGCCTTCCCCTCTCTTGAATAAATGCCCAGGAGTGCAATTGCCGGGTCATGTACTAGTATTACTCGCATGTTTAGTTGTTTAAGGAACTGCCAGACCTTTCCGGAGTGGCTGTACCCTTCTTCATTCCCACCAGCACTGTATGGGTGATCTAGTTTCTCTACTTCCTCTCCAGCATTTGGTGGTTTTCATTTTAGTCCTTCTGATGGATGTGGAGAGCTTTATCACTGCGGCTTTCATTTACATTACCCCACTGGCTAGGGATGTTGATACCTTTCCACGTGTTTATTTGTCTTCAATCAAATGTCTCCTCCTGGTTTTTGCTCACATTTTAATGAGTCATTTGCTTTTTTTACTGTTCAGTTGATTCTTTTGATTAATGTTGACACAATGTATCTTCTTCCATCCTTTAACTTTTGGCCTTCCTATATTGTTGTATTTGAAAGGAGTGAGTTTGTTCTGTTCTCTTTTTGAAAGAGGCAGAGTCTTGCTCTGTTGCACTAATGCCGTGGTGAGATCACAGTTCACGATAGCCTCAAACTTCTAGGCTCAAGCGGTCCTCTCCCCTCAGCCTCCAGCCTCCCCTCAGTCCCTCCTGGGACTACAGGCATGCACCATCAGACCTGGAGAATGTTTCTTACGTTTTGTAGAGATAGGGTCTTGCTGTGTTGTCCAGACTGGTCTCAAACTCTTGGCCTCAAGCAGTCGTCCCACCTTGACCTCCCAAAGCTCTGGGATTACAGGTATGAGCACCCATACCCAGACTAAAATGAGGTTTTTTTTGTTTGTTTTTTTTAATCCACTCTGCTATTTTCATTTAAACCAGTTCATTTAGACCATTTGTATTTGAGGGTAATTATTGATATGTCATTATATTTTTTGGCTTTGTTATCTCTTACATGTGTTTTCCTTTACTTGCTTTCCAATGAGTTATCTGAACCTCATTTTAGAATTCCGTTTTGATTTACTCATGGTAGTTTTTAGTGTATCCCTTTGTGTAACATTTTTAGACTTGCTTTAAGTGCCACATTATGTATCTAACCTATCAAAGCTTTATTGCTTTTATCATCCCACTAGTTCAAGCCAAGTACAGAAACCTCACCTCCCTCCTCCTTATCCATTTACTTGTCTTAAATATTTCATCTACATATATTTACAACCAGATCAGTTTATAATTTCTGCTTCATCGTCAAGTTAGAAAATTCAAGAAGAAAAGCGCATGGCATTTGCCCGTAATTTTGCTTACTGTGTTCTTTCTTCCTTTCTGATGTTCCAAGGTCTCTTTTTTCTGTGCCTGTCGTTAATTTTAAGGAATAGGTCTGTTGATAATTTCTGTTAGTTTCACTTCCTCTGGGAACATCTTAATATTTCCTTTTATTCCTGAAGGATATTTTTGCTGGGTATTGGATTCTGGGTCAGCACTTGAAAAATATTCTGCCTGGCTGGATGTCCATAGTGGTTAAGGTGCCGGCCACATGCACTGGGACTGGTGGGTTTGAACCCAGCCCAGGCCTGCTAAACAACAACAACAACAAAAATAGCCGGGCATTGTGGCAGATGCCTGTAGTCCCAGATACTTGAGAGGCTGAGGCGAGAGAATCACTTCAGTCCAAGAGTTGGAGTTTGCTGTAAACTGTGATGTCATAGCACTCTACTGAGGGTGGCAAAGTCAGACTCAATTTAAAAATATATATATATATTTATATGTTTATATATATTTATATATATAAACATATATATGTTTATATATATATATGTTTATATATATGTAAATATATATATATATATATATATATTCTGCTGTTTCCTTCTGGTTTACTTTTTTTTGAGACAGAGTCTCACTCTGTTGCCCCGAGTAGAGTGCTGTGGTATCATAGCTCACAGCAACCTCAAACTCTTGAATTCAAATGATCCTCCTGCCTCAGCCTCCCAAGTAGCTGGGACTACAGTCACCTGCCAGCACTCCCAGCTAGTTTTTCTACTTTTAGTAGAGATGGGGTCTTGATCTTGCTCAGACTAGTCTTGAATTCCTGAGCTCAAGCAACCCACTTGTCTCGGCCTCCTGGAGTGCTGGGATTACAGGTGTGAGCTGCAGCACCTGGCCTAGTGTCCATATTTTTTGATGAGAAAGTTATTGTCATTTGGTTCTGAACTGTAGGTAAGTTTTTTTTCTCTCTTGCTGCTTTCAAAATGTTTTCTTTGTCCTATATTTTCAGAAGTTTAGTTTTGGCCTGTCTTGATGTGGATTGCTTTGGCCTTATCCTGTTTGGGCTTTGCTCATCTTCTGGATATGTAGGTTTATGTCTCTTGCCAAATGTGGGGACTTTATAGTCATTTTTTCTGTAAGTACTTTTCCGATCCCTCCCTCTTTCTCCTATCCAGAACTCTGAGGATACACGTGTCAGACTTTGTTGCTATTAAGGTCACACAAGCCCCTGAGGCTCTGTTCATTTTCTTTCTAATCTGTTTTCTCTCTGGTGTTCAGATTGGCATTTTCTACTGTTCTGTCTTCTGTTTCACTGATTCTTATCCTGTTCACTGTATCATGCTGTTGAGCCCCTCTAATGAGCTTTTTGCTTTGGATATTGATATTTTTTAAGTTCTGAATTTTCATTTGGTTTTCCTTTGGGTCATCTGTTTCTTCTCTAAGATTTTTCTATTTCTTTTCTGAGACTATTTCTTCCTTTGTTTGAAACACACTGATAATTGCTCACCCAAGCAATGTATCATGGCTGCTTTAAGATCTTTGTCACATAATCCTAAAATCTCTATCATCTTGGTGTTGGTATCTATTGATTTGTCATTTTTCACTGAGTTTAAGATCTTCTTATTTCTTGGTACATGACAAGTGATTTCCATACAAGCCAGGATATTTTCATGTTATGTTATAGGACTGTCTGGATCATGTTGAAACATTTTGCGTCAGGCTGGCCTTATCTGATGTGACTTTGGCAGCGGAGGGATGGACATCACCTCATTGCTACTTAGGTGGAGGCAGAGTCCAGATTCCCCACGGGGCCTCCATTGATACCTGAGTGGTAACATTATTATTATAATGCTGGTTATGAAGCACTTTTGGTGGGCAGAGGTGGAAGTGTCAGTCTCCTGTGATAGCACAGTGGAGCGGCCTCCTTATGGCTGGGCAGTGGTGGAAATCTTCCCTCTCCAGAAGGTTTTCCCTGACAATACCCCACTAGAAGTGTTGGGGCACGTCCTTACAGCCCCAGGAGAGGGGAAGTCCAGGCTCCCCACCTGGGATTTGCTGGCACCGGTGGAAGTCGAGTGACAGTTTATTTTGTGACATTTGGCTCATGAGAACATTTATTATTTAAAAGTTTTCTATCTTGGCCAAGCGTGGTGGCTCACGCCTATGGTCCCTGTGCTGTGGGAGGCCGAGGCAGGTGGATTTCCTGAGCTTGGAGGTTTGAGACCAGTATGAGCAGGAGTGAGCCAGACTGAAACCCCGTCTACCAAAAAAAAAGCCTGGCATTGTGGCGGGCACCTGCAATCCCAGCTACTTGGGAGGCAAAGGGAAGAGAATCGCTAAAGGAAGAAGAGAAAAAAATAAGAAGGAGAAGAAGAAAAAAAACTTCAAACTAAGAAGAGTGAAAGCCAGCTGAAATTGAAAGCAAAAAAATAAATAGATAAATAAAGTTTTCTATATTAAAAATGCGTATTTTTAAGGCCAATCAACATTTCTAGGTGTTTTGCTGTATTCTTGGTCTTCATTTAAGCAGTAGATAAATATTTAGGGCATGGAATATCACATTGGTGAATAAAAACAATAAGGAATCAGAGGAGTAGCTCTCTGGGGCAACTGGGCACAGCACTAATTGTGGACCACTGTCCTGGAGCGTGAATAATTGATTGTGCAGTTGACCCTCTGGCACACAGGTGACATACCCAAGGGAAGACTGGCTCCTGAAAAGCCACAGAAGCCATGACAGTCAGGCAGCCAGTTGCCTTCTAGAAGGTAGCTCACTGTCGGTGCTTAATATTCTCCAAGTGACGGTTTAATGCTTTTTTAAAAACACATAAAACATTTGAATTTTCATCAGCTACTACACAGAAGTTAATATTTGGTTTAATTTTAGACCAAAATAGTTTGTCTTTCATTTAAAGGTAATTTTTCATTGATTCTATTTATAGAAGTTTTCTATCTTACAAGGCTTCCACTTTTGTAAAGAGCACAGGCATTTGCTGGGTCTTTGGGGTTATTTTTTTTTTATTTTTTTGCCTGTGCCCTCTGGCATTTCCTGGTTGATGGCTTCTTCAGCTCTAAGTCTGGGGTGGAAATAAGAACAATTCAGCAGTGCATTGTTCTGTCTTTTTGGTTTTCTTAAATGAAGAGCTCCCTGGCCCTGGACCTCTAGCCAGGCTGCCTGCACATTCCATCCTTCATGTGTTTGTTCCCTATCTGATGTCCAGAGCTTTAGTTATACTTAGCAGGAGAGATGGGGAATGCCAGGTCCTCTTCATCTTCCAGAATTGGAAGTCCCGGAGCTTTCATGTTTAGTCAACTTGGATTTTCAAGATCCATATTTTATGAACTTGCTGCACCATTTAACAAGCAAGGAGGGCACCAAAGCACCTGCAGGAAGTGTTTGCTTCTAGGATTTGTATCAGAGGGAAGGTGTCTACCATGGTCTTGGCACTTGGTGCATCATTTCACTTAATCCTCAGAAGAACACTACAGGGAGGCTATTATTAACCCTGACTTACAGAGGTGAGAACTGGAGTTCAAAGAAATTAAGTCACTTGTTCCAGATCACACAGCTAGTAACTGAAGCGGGACTGGAAGCCGGCGTTGCCCACTCTGTGCCTCCGTCAGCACGTCAGCTCAAGGAGGACACAGATGCTCCTTTCTGCTTCTTGTATTTGCCCGTGCCTAGGAAATGTGTGCACCTGCAAGTCGGTTTTCAGATAGGTAAAGCATGGTCGTTATATATGTGGTTATGTATATATGTATAGGGATAACTGCATAGCTATAGAGGAACCCTATACTTACAGCAGGTAAGGTATACGTATAGGGGTAACTGCATAGCTATAGAGGAACCCTATACTTACAGCAGGTAAGGTATACGTATAGGGATAACTGCATAGCTATATAGGAACCCTATACTTATAGCAGGTAAGGTATACGTATAGGGATAACTGCATAGTTATAGAGGAACCCAATACTTACAGCAGGTAATTAATAAACATCTATGGGATCAGTTAGTGAAAGATGCCACAATATGAACATGCTCCGGTAGGCTAGGTGAGTGAAGTATGCTTATGGTATAAAACAACGATTTTCACGAGTGAATAAAAACCTACAAAATCATAAGTGAAGCAACTCACTGGTTGCTTTTATATGAATGCTTACATTTTGGGAAAAGAAGACTTTTTTATATCTAGATAATTTCCCCTCTAGTTGTAAAAACTCATTGGCTTCATTTAAGATGAATACGCTGATAATAATTGTGGTGCACGATCATTTCTGAGTCTGGCATTTCAGCCCTATTTTAGTGTGAAATATGTTGTTGTGGCAAAATTTTTTCTTAAAAAGCTCCATGCCTATGAATGAGCCTAGACCTTTTTCCTGTCTCTGAAATTTGACTTGAAGAAATAATCTTAAATCTCGTTCCTCCCTCCCTTTATCTTCCCTGTTTCTTTCTTTTTCTCAATATTTGGCAATACTTAAATTCTCAGGAGGATTTCAACTTTGAGACAACTATGAATAATTCAAGCCTAATCCAGCTGTCGTTCCTTTCTAAGTTCAAAATCTTACGTCTTTCTTCTCTGTTTATGAACCACAGGAGTTTTTATTACAAGATAGTGATTGAAAAGAATGACTGCCAAAGGAAGTGCAGGATGTTATGTATTATTTATTGAAAACATAGATGAGTTTACATGTATGATGATTATCAAAGTTTAATAATCCCCAGTCCCTGTTGAGTTAAGAGGAAGAGACTGGCATTTACAGTACCAGGGGTCAGGCACTGTGCAGACCTTTTAATGTTTTTTCAGATGTCATCATACTGAGTTTCCCAATTAGGAAACTGGGGTTCAGGATCACATAACTGTTCTGATAGAACTGGGATTGAACCTGAAGCCCAAGCTTTTTCCCATCCACGGTCCCCATACCTTGCTGGGAACCAAAGAAATTGACTAAACCACTTGCATCCTGAACAAGAGGTATTAAAAATTCATTTCCTAGGTTAGTGCCAACTGGATTCTTTCTGTGCATGAGTCATATTCATCATCCAGCCAGCCACTTATTGTATTCCTTCCTTCTAGTCCAGATTTTTGCAATTCTAACTGCATAGGAGAATCACCTGGGGAGCTTTTAAAACATATTAATGTCAGGCCCTACTCCCCAGAGAGTCTGATAATTGGCTTGGGGTGGGGCCCAAGCGGCTATTTTTAAAGTCCCCAAGTGATTCTGATGTGCAGCCAGGATTGATACACTGCATCTCATTGCTTCAAATCTCCAACATCACTCTCTATGATGGCTAATTTTTTTTTTTTTTTTTTTTGAGAGTCCCACTAAGTTGCCCTTGGTAGAGTGCCATGGTGTCACAGCTCCCAGCAACCTCAAATTCTTGGGCTTAAGTGATTCTCTTGCCTCAGCCTCCCAAGTAGCTGGGACTTCAGGCGCCTGCCACAACGCCTAGCTGTTTTATTTTGTTGTTGTTGTTGTTGCGGTTGTCATTGTTGTTTTACCTGGCCCAGGCTGGGTTCAAACCTGCCAACTTCGGCGTATGGAGCTGGCACCATAACCAGTGTGCTATGGGCAGTGAGCCATGATGGCTAATTTTATGTGATAACTTGACTGGATCTCGGAGTACCCAGACATTTGGTCCTACATGATCTGTGTCTGTAAGGGTGTTTCTGGATAAGATTAACTTTTGAATTGATAGACTAGAGTTAGAACAGATTGCCCTCCTGAATGTGAGTGTGCCTGATTCCATCAGTTTGAGACCTGAATATTCTAAAATAAAAAGGCTGACCCTCTTCCAAATAAAAAGGCACTCCTCCTTCCTACCTGTCTATGAGCTGGGTCCTCACTTTTTGTTGTTGTTGTTGTTTGTTTGTTTACTGCCTTCGGACTTAAACTGAAACACTGGCTCTTCTTGGGTCTCAAGCCTGCCGGCTTTCAGACTGGAACTCACACTGTCAACTTTCCTGGGTCTCTACTTGCTGACTGAAAATCTTGCCAGATTCTGTTCCTCATTGTAACCCTCGTTCTATATATGTATAGACACTTCCTATTGGTTCTGTTTTTTTGGAGAACTCTGACTAACCTGTTTCCTTTTTAACTAAGTTCTAGACACCTTTGCTATGTCTGAACATTTTTTATGTTTTATATCCCCAGAGACATCATCACAGAAAGTTTCTTTAAAATGGAGCTCTCTTCCTGAGGTTCCACCACAACACTGACCCAGGGCAGACATAGCTCTGTCTTGAGAGGCTCCCCTTCATGCCCCCCATGTTCCCCTCAGCCATGCCAGGCCTGACTCTGCCTCTCTGCCTGTGCCTGTGCAGTGGAAGCCACTGTGAGGTCCAGGAACACCTCACTAAAAGTCCAGCGCAGGAAGAGCTGGCCAGGGTCATGGTCACTGCTGACTCACACTATGCCACCATCCCTTCTTTTGTCTGGGGTCAGTGTGCTCAGGGTACTGGCCAGCTGGCCAAAGCTGCACTTTGGGTTTAGAGCTCAGCACTGACTGAGGAAGTGATTATGCAAAAAGACAAGAGGAAGATGAACCAATATGGGGTGCAGACTAGCTGCAGAGAACACTAATGGCCAGGATACCCCATGTCAGTCCCAGAGGCAAGCAGGCAGCCAAACAGGTGGACAGGGACAGAGGGTCAGAAGCCCAAGAAATGTAACAGAGACAATAGGATAGGGTGGGTGAGAGCTGGTGAGGGAAGTCAGAAGCCCTACTGTTGAAGATCTGTGACTCATCCATGTTGACCACCAGCCATAAGGCCATGCGTGGACCAGTCTGAAAGGCCTGTGTTGGGGTAGCTGATTTTTCATTCAGTTTATACAACCGCATCCTCCGTCCCATTTAAATTTAAGTATGTGGCTCCATCCTGTCTTTTGAATATTTTGTTTTACTCAGTGACCCAAGTTCATGACTTTGTGAAAAAAGCCTTGGCTTTCAACAATATAAGTTAGTTCCCCATAAATTCCTATCACACTGATAATATCTTTAAACATATGAAATAGCACTTTGGAATTCTGTGTTGCTAAAGTAAATTTTAATTCATTTTAATGTCTTGTAAATAGCAGGCAGGGGAATGATAATATTCTAGTTTTGCTGTTTGCTTTTGGTGGGATAGGGGTAGGGACTACATTTTCCCGAACTTTGAAAAACAATTGCTAAAAAACAAACAAACAAACAAAAAAAAACCACAGGAATTATTTCAGTTCAAGAGAATAGACAGAGTTCAAGGGATCAAAAGAGGTCACCAATGTTCATGGAGTAATGCCTTCATTACTGTATTGCATTAGCAAGTTGGTGGTGCCATAGTGAAGATGAAGCCACAAGAATTTTTATTTCATACTTAATTTTACTATCTGCATTTCACCTTCAAGAAAATAAATCAACCAACCAGGAATACATTTGGGGGGTTAAGGAAGATGCCTTGGATATATGTTCAGGTTCTTCTAATATGAAAGCAGCAAAAGAAAGCCTCTTCTAACTCCTTTTTCCACGCCATAGATATGTGAGAATAAGACATCCCTCTCTCAGTTGTACTTGGCTTCAGGAGAATCACAGGCTTGCCCAGTGACTGGGAAAAATTGGCTATAGAAACAGTATGGACATTTTAGATTTGAAAAGATAGCATTTCTTTTACTTTGGCCCAAATAGGATAATTTCCTGAACTCTCCGCTTTGATTAGCTAATGAAGCTACAACTTTAATAATTAACTCTCATTGGAGTTAATCATTGGCTCGGCGCCTGTGGCTCAAAGTGGCTAAGGCGTCAGCCACATACACCTGAGCTGGCAAGTTCGAAACAAGCCCGGGCCCGCCAAACAACGACGGCTGCAAGGAAAAAATAGCCGGGTGTTGTGGCTGGTGCCTGTAGACCCAGCTACTTAGGAGGCGGAGGCAGGAGAATCGGTTGAGCCCAGGAGTTGGAGGTTGCTGTGAGCTGTGATCCCACAGCACTCTACCCAGGGTGACAGCTTGAGGCTCTGTCTCAAAAAAAGAAGAAATAATAATAATAATTAACTCCATTGACTATTTTTTAAATTTCAGATTAATATGAGGGTATAAACCAGTAGTTCTCAACCTTCCTAATGCCGCGACCCTTTACTACAGTTCCTCATGTTGTGGTGACCCCCAACCATAAAATGATTTTCGTTGCTAAGCAGCCACAACATGAGGAACTGTAGTAAAGGGTTGCGGTATTAGGAAGGTTGAGAACCACTGGTATAAACGATTAAATTACAATGTTTGCGTTTGTTAGGTAAAGTCCCTGTTGTAATTGTGTGTGGCACCCAGGAGGTGTGCCATCTCCCCATTGTGGACAGCACGTCAATCTCCCTCCCTCTCTCTTCCCTCTCTCTCCTCCCCATTCCCCCAACTTGAATTGAGTTTTTCTCTTGTGTATTAATTCATCCACCAGCTTCATATTAGTACTGAGTACATTAGATACTTGCTTTTCCGTTATTGTGATACTTTACTAAGAAGTCGTCCGTTGATCATTTCAATAGAAATTCCCCAAAGAAACTAGATGTACATGTTCTCAGTCAAAGCTGTCGTTTCAAAAAATTGGACATGTTGGTAGTAAAGCAAACGCCACCAATAAAGCACACTTGGCTTCGTGTACTTTTGTGAATAAAAGCGTGTGTTGTCAGAGTTAGTGCACCCAGGGCTGTCTGTAGGCTGTGTAGTGTTAAATGAACAGCCTTAGACAAATTCGGTGTAACCGAGTTTAACTGAGCAAAGACAGTCCCTGAACCAGAAGGGGGTCAGAGCGATTCTAGCACTGCCACATGATTGAAGAAGACTGATGGGCAGAAAAAGGACAGTGATGTACAAAACGTGGAAATGAGAGACAGAAACAGCTGGGTTGGTGACAGCTCAGAATTTGCCTTATTTGAAACGAGATTTGAACAGTTGGCTGCCTTTAGCCAAAATTCAGTGATTGGCGCAAGAGTAGGTTGCAGGCAGCTTCCCCATTCAGTGGCGGAGCTCTGTGTACAGAGAAACCATTAGGCTGAACTCGCATGGGTAAGAGGGCAGCTTCAGGCTAAACCGCATCTCACAGCAGTGGAGAGGGGCTGCTTGGGTACTGCTGGCCCGGATTTGTTTTTACTCTGGGTCACCATTATGTCTTTTATAGTCACCTAGTGTTAACCCAGTGCAAATATCTGTGACAATACCTGGGAAGGGTTGGGTTTGTTTGTTTGTTTTAACCCTGGGGACTTTATGAAGACAACAAAGGCGTTTCTTGGGTGACGGCTTGAAGACAGTGGCATGGGTTCTGACATTAGTTACCATTTCCTCTCCCTAAGCACTCACCTGTGGCTGCAGGCTAAGTCCTTCCTCTCATGATCTTGCAGCACGTCTTCAGGGTTTTTAATAAGCTGGTCATGCACAGATCTTAGTTTGCGTTTCTGAAGTCTAAGTCTCTCAGTAGGATTAGCATTCTTCTGTGGCTCAGACTGCAGAGGCAGAGTTGAAAACTCCTTTTCAAGTGCACAGTAACTTAACCCTTGAAGAAGCCACTGGGGGTGGCTCATGGTCAGGAACAGGGACTCAGTGACTGTTTTCAAAGAGCCTCGGACTCGCCCCCAAAAGCAGTCCCCGAGACCATGACCATTTAATCACTTCAGCCTAATTTTATGTATTTCCTGCTTATGTGCACCTGGGAAGATGCTCCAGAACATATGCCTGGAAGCCCAGAACAAACTCCCACTGCTGCCGGGATGGAGGTGGGTGTGGGAGGATGGGTGGGACCACTATGCCAGCCATGTTGATGACCAGCCCTGTGTCAGCTACTGCTGAGACCTTGTGTGTGGGACAAACACTTCATCAGGCCAAACTTATGGATCTTTTAGACCTCTGCTTAACTTCCTAACTGCACAGAGGAGACAAGAGAAGTCACCTCCTCATCATACTCTGGCTAGCCTTTGTGTCATCTGGTAAAGTTTAGCTGTTAAAAGTTCCTTCTTTCACTTGGTGGCATTATAGTTTTACTCCATGAGGTTCTTCTGGGTGTCAGTCTCAGTCACAGAATTATAGAATCCTACACACTGGAGCTGGAAGAGGTTCTGAAGTATTCCCACACCCTCATGTTACAGCTGAGAAAACATGGTTGCACTAGTGACATAGTTAGATTCATGGTCTATTAATTGTGCCTGATAGGCTGTCACTCTGCTTAGCATGGAGGCCCTTGCTGGAGCCAAGTGTCCCTGGTGGGTCCTCTGAATCCCAGAACAGCTGGTTTTCAGACTTTTTGTCCCTGAATCCCAGAGAGAGAAGCCTTGAAGAGCCTGCTATGAAGCCTCATGTGATGTATGTGAGCAGTGCCAAGCCCCCAAGAGCTATATGAAAGCCAGTGTGTGAGCATTCTTCCTTGATGTACCTGTAAGGGCCGGTAGCCCCATTTGGTAAACAAGAACATTGAGATGCCAGGAGGACACAGTGTGAACAACGGCCCTCCCTGATACATCCCCAGACTTTTAGCCCAACACAGTTGCTGAGCACTGAAGGCAAGTCCTTGGTGACAATTAGAAAGTGTCTTTTCTGATGATAATAATTGTACTCTCATGAGCAACTAAGGAGGCTTGGCTCTAACAAGACTTCCTGTCTGGCCTTTTGAAATCCTGGTCTGTTTCCCTTAGAATAAGGATTGAATCCTTGTAAGGAAGCCAAAGGTAACTACACTACCTGGGGTGGAAAAGTTACTGGAGATTTTACAGAGGAATCATTTAAAAGACCAGCCAGTGTGAGTGGCTATAGATCTGAAGAACTATAATGCAAATAAAAATATTTGATTTCACTGTGAATAACTAACTTCAGATTCCTCAATACTGAGGCTGCAGCAAGGCTCTGAGTGGAGAGCATCAGGGAAACAGCACCCGCAGCTCCTAGGTGAGAGTCGTCTGGTCTCCATCAAAAGACGTTCACGTGGGGGACTAAGTCTACCTTCCGTTCACCCCTTGCCTTCTGACGCTCTAATGAGATTGGTGCTTCCATGTAGGTGAGTCACAAGATAAAAACAGTCCCCTAACTTACGTAGTCTTAGATTCAGGAGGGATTGATGCATCCTAACCAAATGAGGAAGGAAAGTTTACTTCTCAGGAAGCTCGACCATATGTTCCCAGATGCTGTTTTGCTCCAAAGTCAGGGAAAGAAGTTTCAGGGTCCTTCTTTAAAAACACACACACACACACTCAAATTGTTATTTCTTAAGACAGAACAACAAACTCTCCAAAATAGTAAATGTTACTAGAACAATAAGAAATAATGGCACGCATGCACATCTTAGTAACACAGTCAGTCACGTCTCCCATTGTGTAACTGACAGCCATGCGCTCAGGCATTTCTGTGATGATTGAAGACACATTCCAATGATCATAAACATGCATCACAGATTCAAGTATGCATCTCAGGATTCCAAAGCCACAGCCTGCCAGTTGTTGACCATCAGCGACTTACCAAGTATTGAGATCTCTGCACAATCTCCGGGTTTGCAGACTGCAACTGAAACGCTACTGGGTGTAAGAAAGAGCCTGGGGGCAGAGGAGTTTGAAATAATCCTTCAGGATGCCTCACCAAGAAGAAAGAAAATGTGTCACTTAAAGCTAAAGTCATTTTGCTGAAGCACAGTCAAATCACACATGAAATAAATCGGCCTTTCAAGGCCAGAGGAGCAATCACTCATTTCCCCTGCATGCCTCGAAACTCCTTTTCCCTTAAGTTTTATCACATGGTTAAGTACACATTTCTGGTCATTCCAAGTTCATGAACTTATAACAGCCTGAAAGAATCTATTTGCCCTATAAACTGTTGAACACATAATTGGCATGAGTTAGACCACGTGCTGCTCTATTTTTTGAAAGCACTTCCAAGTTTCACTGTCTTAATACCCAGAGGTTGTCCAGATTAGAATTTGTCAGAGACCTTTCTGACCCCTAGGTACTCACTGGCCACTGTCTGCTTGAAGTCTCGTTACTCCCTAGCAACACCAGCAGACTTGCACTGGGATCACAAATGGAGACGAAAGAGGTAAGCCTTTACACTAAGATGAAGCTGAAAGTCCTTGGTAAAACTAGGTCTTGACATTTTCTTTGCACTCTGCAGTCACCCATCCCTGCCCCAGCCTTTAACAAGGGTTGCTGGAGGACTGAGCCAAGAGTTAGGGTCCATCGAGACTGGGGCTAGTCTGGAGCAAACTGTGAAGCAGGTGAAAATAAAATTTGCCAAGCGTTCATCCACAGTCCTCCCCACATCTGCCCTCTACCCACTTCCTTCCATGGACATAGAGGGGACAGGGGAGGACAGAGGAGGGCCACTCCCTCGCAAGCACTGGGCATCTACCCCAAATTTAACATCTCCACAGCACTAACAGCTGATAACAGCCCAAAGTATAGTTCTCCTCCAGAGCATCTCTGTTGTAACCCAGATTAAAACTCAAGCAAACCGGGCGGCGCCTGTGGCTCAAAGGAGTAGGCGCCGGCCTCTAATACCAGAGGTGGTGGGTTCAAACCCAGCCCCAGCCAAAACATAAAACTGCAAAAAAAAAAAAAAAAAAAAAACCCTCAAGCAAACCACCTGCCAGAGAGACTTAGAGCAAAGCTTTGCGTTAGTGGAGAGACTGTGTGTGTTTTCTTCCCCTGTGGGCCTGGCACTTAGGAGAAGGTCAACAACCCTTTGCTAAATGGATGTCTGCATCAGTGAATGACGAGACAGGGGGGGCACAGTGTGGTTGGCTATTTGTGTGGTTTTGACAAGAAAGGATTCCAGCCTGCAGAAACGGCGGGCAGGAACAGAGGGCTGCCAGCAGGGAGGGGACACAACCCTCTGGAGTCAGTTGCTGTTCTGGCCCACTCTCAGCTCCCCTTGGCCACCCACACCAAGGTCCGGGGTCCTCGTGGTGCCCACCCCGTCATCTGAAGTTCAGTCCGTCAGCAGCATCTTATGGTTAGCCTGAGACTGGCAGGATGGAAAAGTCCTCAGCGTCAGACACTGCTGAGTGTTTTCTGGATGATATTTCAGGTTTGGGGTTTTTGTATTATTTTTTGTTGGTTTTGCATTTTAAACAATTCCTTGCGCTGCTGACAGAGTAAACTGGTGTGTGCATGGGTGGCCCTGAAATGCTTTGCGTTATTTGGACCTACTCTGTTGTATTACGTTGGTAACAAGATCAGAGGAATCTGGATGTGTTTAGCTTAGGATTTAGGCCTGGATACTACATATAGACCGGCTTTTAATTCCTTCTTTCCTTCTTGTATTATTTAAGTCCAAGGCACTTAGAATCGGTGTATAAACAACTCCAAGTAGCGTGAAAAGAGGCAGTGTGTGGAACATGAGGTCAAAGCTGTCCGCTGCCGTGTTTCCCCGGAAATGCCTGGAGATTTCAAACGTCTCAGCCCAGGTCTTCAGATGGTTTCGACATCAGTTTTCTTGTTCTTTATTTAGTTACTGACTTCTCTGAATCTCACTGAATCTCACTATCTGACCCAGTGGTCAGATAGTTTCGTTTTATAAGCTAACTCTTTTATCCTTTCCACAGCTAGAATCTTCTTTTCCCAGCCATGAGATTTTCCTGTGGGTGACCCTGTGATGATCAATTAACCATCTGTCCCCTGTATCAGGGAGCACTGGGTGTACATAGCTGCCTCTTGCCCTCGGAGGGAGGTTCATGCATGGAAAAGAGAGTAAGGTCAGAGGGACAATCATTTTCAAGCTTTGGAGAAACAGCCCCAGAAAAGCCTTCACAGGCAACATTGGAGAAATGCGCTCATCTTTTGTTTTTACCGAAGAAGTGGGTGCAGGCTGGGTATGGTGGCTCCTACTTATAATCTTAGCATTCTGAGAGACTGGGGGAGGTTTAGAGGATTGAGGCCAGGAGTTCAAAACCAGCCTGGTGAGACCCTATCTCTACAAAAAATAAAAAAATGTGGCCAGGTGTGATGGCATGCGCCTATAGTCCCAGCTACTCAGGAGGCTGAGGCAGGAGGATCACTTGAGCCCAGGAGTTCGGGGCTATAGTGAGATGTGATGAAGCTGCTGCACTCCAGTCTGGATGACCCAGGGAGAGCCTATCTTCTAAAAAACAGTGAAAAGGGATTTTGCCTCTAGTTCTTTTCATCTTGACAGTGCTTGTTTTTTGTGGATAGTCACAAAATTGCTCTCAAAGTAGAAATTGTGACCTTTGATATTAAAAGGCATATAAAAGCTCTAATTTTTTCAAATCTAGAATGAGGTGACAAAATCCATTTCCTGAAGGTGTTAAGACCCTGGATATTATTATTGCTGAACAAGAAGCAGTTGGAGTTATGGGAAGAAGAACAGCCTATTCCTCTCCAACTTCTTATAGTTCCCATGCTTTTTTAAAAGTGCCTGTGGGGTAAAGAGGTATGAAAACAGGCTTTGGTTTTTGCTTTTGGGGGGATAACCTAGAAAGTAACTTGTTTCCTTTTGGAAGTAGTCAAGATGTTGGGACATGTTTAGTATCTATAACTTCCCTTCCTTTCCCTTTCCTTTTTAAAATGTACTCTAGGGTGGCACCTGTGGCTCAGTGAGTAGAGTGCCAGCCCCATATCCTGAGGGTAGCAGGTTCAAACCCAGCCCTAGCCAAATTGCAACAAAAAAATAGCCAGGTGTTGTGGCAGGCACCTGTGGTCCCAGCTACTCAGGAGGCTGAGGCATGAGAATCACCTAAGCCCAAGAGCTGGAGGTTGCTGTGAGCTGTGACGCTACGGCACTCTACTGAGGGTGAGAAAGTGAGACTGTCTCTAAAAAAAAAAAAAAAAATGTACTCTAAACCAGTAACAACGTAGATGTGGAATCAACTATGAAATTACCCTTTTCTGGAAGCTGCAAAGTCCTCTATATTTCTTTCCTTGCTGGATAACACAGTGTTAACCACAATGAATGGGCCAATTTTTCCTCTTTTGTCTTAAGGTTCTCAAATTCAAGGGCAGAGAGTATACTGTGCCTGGTTATTAGTATCTGGTTAAATGGATTGACTAGTTTTGTTTTCTAGTTTTAGCATTCACAGAATGGGCACGTGGCTTACCAAAACTCCTATGAAGAAAACATGGTAAAGGATAGACTAATAATATGGGTCCCAAGAAAACCAAGCCAACAAAAATGGCAAGGGGTCCTTGCTGCTGCTCCCCTCCACCCCAGACACTTAGCTGCACATGATCACAAGGTAGAAAGAACAATGATCTCATCTGATTTCCCATGCTGTTGGCCAGGGAAAAACAAAAAAAGAAAAGCACTCTCTTCAGAATGAGAAATAGGGATGAATGCTTACATCTGTAACTACGAACAATGCAATTCACCCACAGTATATTTTGTGCATTGAACCATTAAGTAATGAGAATAGCCTGTGTAGATAATATGTAAGTTAACAAAAACATAGGGATTTGGGAGGATGGACTATGTTCAAAATGTTTGGAGCCCACTGCGTAGGGATTGGCATATACTAGGGTTGATGTTCAAAAGTTGGTGGCCTCAGAGGACAGACCTGCGTGCAGGGTCTGAAGGATGATAGAGGCCACAGATGAGAAAGGAAGAATTCAGAGGACAGGCTATTCCAATCAGGATGACAGGAAATCTCTTTGTCTTTCCAGAAATATGCAGAACTAGGGAAGGACTCAGGGAGAGTGGGTACAAACTCAGCGAAACAACAAGTTCCACAATATTCCAAGTCACTTGGCCAGAACAATGCAATTGTTCTGCACTAGTGGGGCCCCTGTGGGGTCCGTCACTCAGGCTGTCCTCTCCAGCCCACCTTCTGGGTAGTTCATCATTCAGAGAACACAGACAAACACAGACAAATGTGGTTACACTTTGGCCTCATCCAAGTGTGGCCTTCCCCAGTGAAGCCAAACAAGCCTTAGAGTTTCTGTCACTTTTAAAGGTTTCTGGAGCCCTCCCCCACCCCACCCCCACTCCCCGAAAAAAACACCTCTGAGCTCTTGCTAAGGTGACTACATTCAATTATGTGGATTTTGTGGCACAGAAAATGTTCCAGAAGGACTGATTAACCTGGATGGGGCACCTTTTTCTAACTCACACAAAGACACCAGTGTTGACAGCCATGGTCATGGCCTTGCTGTGAATTTTGGCAGAATAGAGCCAAAATCAGGCAAAAATATCCAGCAGAAAAAAAATGCTAAGTCTGATGAATTTTCCTTTTCAACTCAGAATATGGCTTGTATAGCCCCTGTATGATACAGTGGGTTCAAGGAGTGAGAAAAGCCACCTCGCCAGTGAGTAGGTTGTGTAAGCCCCAGTCAGGAGGTTCAGAATTGGTAGAGAAACCACTTGAAGTCAGATCGGGTGGCGGAGGGGAGCCCAACATGAAAAGTGTCTCGCAGTTACCCAGACCCATCCCTGAGACTGCAGGGCTTTAAAGAAAGAGCACATCAATTTTGTCTTGTGGCTGAGACGTTTTGAGCTGTTCTACAAACACCGTTTGTTTCCAGAAACTCACAGGTTGTGTTTCTTACTCATTAACTGCTGGCACTCTTCCCCAGACTGGCCTGTGCTGGGGTCCTCCCCCTCCCAAGCCAGCTAAGTGGAGAGTGACTCCAGCTGAGGAGGGACAGAAGCCCTCCTCGAGGCTGAAGAGGGTGTCATCTCGATTTACAAAGCTGGTAGCAAAGTAATCCAAAGGTAGCAGCACCAAGGCCCGGGAGCAACCCCTCAACAGCAGGTCGCAGAGGGCCTGTAAATTACGCAGTAATGGCTGGTCCTCAGCTGGAATAAACATGTGCTTTGAGTTTTCCAAATGAGTCAGACACAGGCTGCTGCGAGATAAATGCTGACAGCAAGCAGATGTGACGTGTGCTTTTCAAGAGGACAGACAGAGCAGGAACCTGGGTTGGCATCTTCCACCCTCTTTGAGTCAACGGACTGACACTTAACGGGGCTGGATCCCTTAACAAGAAACATTGAGTGGTGGGTGATTTTTTTCCCCCTTCTTTCTTTCCATAAGAGGAATCTACATTTTAAGCCTTAAATGTAAACGTGTTCTGGCTCCAATTTGTCGGCTGACTCTAATCGCCTCAGAACTTATATAAACTCTAGGTGAGTAATTTCCCCAAGTACAGTACCCTCTAGGAATGTATGTGCCATGAACTCAGGTTAAACTTTTCACCTCACATTTTTCTGGGAAGGATTATTGTCCATGTTTTTATTGTTTAAAAAGGCAGTCGGAAACCCCAGAAGGTCTAGTTCTCAGTGGTTGAGTTGTAGCCTCTCAAGAGCTTTGCCCTTGTGCTGGAAAAGCCTGGGGGTTCTGGATACACACAGTTCTCCCAGAATGGGATGAGAGGGTCTGACTGTGCCCGAGCTCAGACGACAAATCCTTGACACTCTTGCCTTTCTAAGAATGCTCCCGCTGACTTGTGAACTGTTGGGAGGATCCCATGCCTTCCCAACTCAGCTGCAACAATCTTGAGTGTCTTTTTGCTGATGCCCACCATGTGCCAGTGGCCAAGTGACATGCATAGCTCATTCATTGGGGCTGGAGGGCTGAGTCCTGCTCTCTGCCTCATTATTCCACACTTGGAAGGACTTTGTCTGCTTGCAGCAACTGGATTAACAGATGTTAGGCAGAACCAGTCCCAGATGCCAACCTTGAAGAGCTTGAGGATATAACATCTCTTCACAACTCAGGTCCCTATACTCATTAATCACATGCTCAGACCTTTAACTGAGTCAGTTAGGCCTTCATTGCCAAGTTGGTTTTTTTTTTTTTTTTTAACTGAGTTGGCTTCGATGTAGAAACTGGGTGATTCCCCCAGAAGCTTCCCATTAATTGTACATAGTTTTTGTTTAGCAACTACCAAGAACAACAGCTAGAGTGGTATTATGGGAAAAGCACAGCAAGCTGGGAATATTGCTTCTGCAGCCAACTTATTGTGTAGCCTTGGGCAAGTCCGTGGATCTGACAGAGCCTCAGCTTGTCCACTTGTAAAATGAAAGCGGTGTTCTCAGGGGTCTTCCTGTTGAAACAGTAATGATCCCATCAGTTTTATTGTACAGTTTCCAAAAAAGCAAGCATGAAAGCAAGAAGCAAAAGTGGGAACCCTGGAGGTAGAAAGGTGCAATTTTACTGTACTGGACACTGCTGATGCCATTTTCATGTTTTCTTACATCATCCGATGGGTGTTTGCAGGGTCTTTTTCCTTTTTTCTTTCTCCTTTTTTTTTTTTTTTTTTTTGAGACAGGGTCTTGCTCTGTTTCCCCGGGGATAGAGTACAATGGCATCACCATAGCTCACTGCAGCTTCAAACTCTTGGGCTCAAGTGACCCTCCTCCCTCAGCCTCCCAAGTAGCTGGGACTACCGGTGCATGCCACCACGCCAGCTCATTTTCCTATTTGTAATAGAGATGTGTAGGCTGATCTCCAACTTCTAAGCACAAGTGATCCTCCCACCTCGGCCTCACAGAGTGCTAGAATTACAGGGGTGAGCCGCTGTGCCCAGCCAATGCTTGTAGTTCTTGAACAAATGAGAGACACTCTTCTGTCACTGGACGAACAAGGGAGGCTGCGATAGCCTCATTCCCACCCCAGGGTTCTGAAAATTGATTGGCTAATTGTTTGCTGGTGTTAACTTTCGTGTGTTTACACTCTACATGCCCCAGCTCCAGGCTGCTTCCCACCGCCCTGTCTGGGCTCCTCTCCTCTGCCCCGTGGAACCACAAAACAGAAGCTGGTGCAATGTTTGATATTTCTCTGGTTTCATTTAATCCGTCTTCTGGTGTTGACTTCATTAGTGGATAAACAGCTAGAATTTGATTGAGTATAAAATGCTATAAAGAAAATGCTATAGCAAGAAGACATCTCAACATTCTTGTCTCCAGAAGAAAGTTTGAGGATTGAGGTCTGCTCACAGCACCCTGTGTCTCCAGCAACCACCACCTCAAAGCCCATGTGAATACTGAGACACACACCCTAATTCCTCCTGTGAGGGCTAGAACAGGACTATTCAGTTACTCGATAGTTTTACAGATGCCATAGTTTGCTGCGTATAATGTGTACTTTTTTGCCCAAATTTTTGAGGGAAAAACATGGATGTGCATTGTACCTGTGTGGTACTCACTCTATATCTATGTAAATATTTTAAATTCTTTTATTTATGCTGTGCCTTAAAAGCGTAACCCTAAAAAGCAGTAACAATATCCATATGCAAAATAGTACCTGGAATATGGTCATTGGTTGTGTTGAAGCATTTCCAGCCAAGAAAGAGTGACATTTCTTTTTGTACACGTTAGGCAGAAGCTAGCAATCTAGCTGATATCTTTACAAAAATTATTGGAAAATCCCTTGGAAAATCTTGAAACTGTTTTCATACACTGCAAACTTTATCTTTTTGAATTTGAATTAAAAAATTAAAGGAAAGGGCGGCGCCTGTGGCTCAAAGGAGTAGGGCACCGGCCTCATATGCCAGAGGTGGCGGGTTCAAGCCCAGCCCCGGCCAAAATCTGCAAAAGAAAAAAAAAAAAATTAAAGATTTTTTTTTTTTTCCCCTGAAAGTTTGGGCCGAAAACAGAGGTGCATATTATACCTGGGAGCGCACTATACACAGCAAAATACAGCAATTTTTAGCACCTGTTATTTATTGGGAACCAATACTACAAAGATAAATATAAATGGCATTGCCTAAAATGAGTTTATAATCGAGCAAAGGACAGAAGTGTATACATAGTCTACCGGGATATATCATGATGAGTGCTACACGGATGATATGGATGAAAAGCTATACAGCAAGAGAGACAGGAGTTATGAATTATTCCAGGGTGTCGCTCACCAAAGGGTATTCCAGGCAGAGGAAATCCACAAAGCCGGATGCAGAACAACATGAACGTGCATGGCATATTCAAGGAATTGTGAAGGTCGCTATGGTTGGATCACAGATTGCTGGTAGAAAGTGCAAAAGACAAGACCAAACATGCAGGTTGGATCTGGAAATGCCATGTGCAGGGCTGATGAGTTAACTATACATTTGTTCTCAAAAGATTCAGGGGAATTTATAGAAACACTTAATACATAAAGGAGAAATTTTTATGTTGGACACTTTAAATACACATAAAGTTTTTTTTTAAGTTTGAAGTGTAGGAGGTATAATAGATGAAAAACAATATAAAACGAAGGCCGGGCACAGTGGCTCATGCCTGTAATGCTGGCCCTCCAGGAGGCCAAGGCAGGTAGATTACCTGAGCTCAGGAGTTCAAGACCAGCCTGAGCAAGAGTGAGAGCCCATCTCTAAAAATAGCAGGCATTGTGACAGGCACCTGTAGCTCCAGCTACTTTGGAGGCTGAGGCAAGAGCATCACTTGAGCCCAAGAGTTTGAGGTTGCTATGAGCTATGATGGTGGTGTTTTACCAAGGGCGACAAAGTGAGATTTTATCTCACAAAAAAATAAAAAAGAAAAGAAAAATAATACAAAGCCATGATCATTGTTCATATATAGTTCATGTACATGTATTAGAAGTAGGAAGAAAATTTGACTCTGAGCTTCCTAGATGCCACAGCAGGATGAGAAATACAAAGTTTGCTGTGCCTATGGGAAAAAAGCCAGTGGCTGGAGAGAAACAGGCTTCTTCTGGAAGTAAGAGCCAAGGGAAATTTCTCCATTGATTCCCATCAAAGGCTCAATATGGGATACAGTGGAACTATCTCCAACAATATCCCTACACCAGCAATTTTTACAGGACTGTTTCTTGTAATGGCCCTCAATGCAAGCCAATGGCACCCTGCCAAAGTGTAATTCAGTAAACGCCTCTCTACATGGGGCCAGAAGGATTCAGCCTAAGCCTGCTGCTTTTTGATGGTTTGGCTTGATGTGTGGTTACAATTTAAGATACCTAGAGGAAAAGATGTTCTTCATATCTTTTAGGCAATCATCCCTGAATATTATTTCTTACACTTGAAAAGTATTGGACACTTGAAAAGTATTGGACAGCAGGCAGTGAACTTGAGCTTCCATTTGTCGGCAAAGACCTCAAGAACAAAGGACTTTGAACCTTGGGTTATATAACAAAGAAACTTTTTCCAAAGATGTTTAATCATGGAAGAGGAGTAACTGGTTATTCTGGACCAGTAGTGCAATCCAGTGGCTCTGCACAAACTGACCTGGCGGTAGGGCTCGGTCATTCAGTAAAATTCTCTAACCTGACTGTGTACGTCTTGCTATGAACTCCAGGCTGTGGGGGGCCCATATTAACCCTCATATTCTAGAAGGAAACCTGTAGGATGAGCATCTTCTGCGATTTTCTTTAGTAGCTGAAGCAATTGTGTGAAACACAAACCTAGGTTCAAAACGCTGAAGGTAGGATGGGGGTGATTGTTTTGTTTTTTGTCTTAGATGGTTTTGGCATTCACCAAGTCACATCTAAGGTGGGAGTGGTAAAAAGAGTGTAAATTTTGCCAAATAACAAGTACTACATATCTATAGAAAGTTGTAAAATTTGTAAGCTGTATTCCCATCCCTTCCATCCAGTATCTATTTCAAATTGCACAAAACCCTCCTGCAGGCCTCTTGTGATCACCCCAATATGCATATAGGAAAACTAAGGCTTGATCAAGTTGGTGTAGACGTCAGGATGGGAGAACCAGAATTGTAACCCAGATCTTTGATTATAGTTGTTATTTTTCTTCCTTCCCAGCCCAACTGATTTATCCAGACAAATGGTGAATTGTAGGTCACGATAACTGTGCTCAGCAGATACCAGGCTCCTGAGTACCTGCTGAAAATTTCCAAAGGCTCCGGGCGGTGAACTTGGAACAAAACATCCACTGGATGTGCAGGAATGCTCCGGTGATGCTCTGTTCCTAGGAGGCCAAGCTTACTGTTCCCAGACCCAGTGAAGGGCCCCAGGTATACTTGGGCTAGAGCTCCAGATCCAGTAATCCAAGAATTTGTTCTTTCTACCCTCTGTTTACCAAACATACAGAGAATGTTGCTACACATGAGTGTATGGGTGTGGATGTTCTCAGAAAAATGCAAGCTTAGTTTCACAAACATTGTAGAAACTTTAATCTTACCTGTTGATATTCAGTGGCCAAAATATTCCCAAAGGTATTTATTCATTATAAATACAAGGATGAACCTGAACTCTGTACATTGTGAAGACTGCTTTTCTCAGTATTATTCCCAAGTAAAAGTAACTGTTACCACCTCTTGTGGTTAGATATTTTATTGAACATCTAAAAAGTTCACTTGGTGTACAGTAGTGAGTTAGTGGACTTTTTTCTTTTTCTTTTTTTGAGACAGAGTCTTATTTTGTTACCCTCAGTAGAGTGCTGTGGCGTTATAGCTCACAGCAACCTCACACTCTTGGACTTAAGTGATTCTCTTGCTTCAGCCTCCCAAGTAGCTGGGACTAGAGGTGCCTTCCACAAGGCCCGGCTATTTTTTTAGAGATAGGGTCTCTCTCTGGCTCAGGCTGGTCTCCAACTCCTGAGCTCAGGTGATCCACCCATCTTGGTGTCCCAAAGATGCCAATCTAGCATCCCTAGAGTGCTAGGATTGCAGGGGTGAGCCACCACACCTGGCCTATTTTGGGGGGGGGAGAGGGTTTACCCTGAAAATAAAAAAGGTAAGAGAGAGGTAAATTCTGCCATTGATGCTCTCCTGTCATAGTGCGCTAAATTGTAAACTAGAGTCCCCAAAGATAGGATTCTCCTTCTAATCAACAAGAGTACTTGTAATCAGAGAGCCACATGTGCTCAAAATAACACCAAAATCTACCCCCTATTTAGACTCAGAGAGGAGATTCCAGATCTCAGTACAGTGAGTGGACCTGGTAACATAGCAGATGTATATTCACTGAAGAACTGGGACACTTGGATGCAATTACTTGCCAAGGGTTCCCAAAGCAACTCATCCCCAAACTGAGCCGGGCAAAATGTTTCCAAGTGTTTTTTCCTATACTCTTTTCTATCTGGGCACACACAGTACCACTTGCTGCATTCCAGTTGGCACCTGCACACACTCCTAAAATAAGAGAATGTGTCGTCTCCTAGGTCTCTTTCAACCCCAAAACATTGGGCATCTCAGATCCGGGGTCTGTAAGATGTACTTAAAGTGCTTGTTAGGACAGTGGGGACAAGATGCTTTGATAGCCAAACCTCAGACCTTCATTTGGAAAACTCATAGTAGAAGTGGCTTTGTAATAAAACCAGACATTCAGGTTAAAAATAAAAAAAGGAAAAGCAAAAAAAGAGTGGAACCATTTCCCTCTGGACACACAGCTGCCCACGGCTGCTTGTATGGCTACTCCCTGACAAACGTGGCTTTGCTGCAGTGGGGACAGTGTCTGTCCCAGCAGAGGAACAGGCCAGCAGCCTCCCAGTGCCTTTGTAAACTGCCCTTGTGCAGTGTCAAGGGTGTCAGGAAAACAGGGGCTTCTCAGCTCCTAGGGATTACAGTGCATGCACCAAAAGACTCATTTCCTCTCTTTCTTTAATCTTTAAGCACAGAAAATAATAATTTACTGAATGATCTTTAGGGCTGTGAACCAAAAAATAAAATCCTAAGCCTACCTCCCAACCCTGCTAACTGAATGGACACCTTTCAGCAAAGGGAACCCCAGAGAAAAACCTTAAAACTAAGTTCCCAGCCATGAAGGGATGGGAGGTGTAAAGCCCAATTACACAGGCAGGTTTTTCTGTTCATACATATTCATGACTCCTCCTATACCTTGTTAAATAAGTATATTTAGCCAGTCCACTTAGTCTAAGATCCCGTTCCCTTTTGTCACTTCCTTAAAACATATGTTCCTGGCTTGTGCCTGCAGAATAGCCACCACAGGTTGAGACTATTTCACAAGAAATAAAGCTTTCCTTTAAAAAAAAAAAAAAAAAAAAAAAAAGTGTTATATAAACCTCATTATTTGAAATTGACAGTGTATTGAAATAGTTAATGGAATATCCAATGAAAACACCAAAAAACAAACAAACAAACAAAAAAAAACCTGAGTCCCAGAGAGTAGTTTTTTGCTTTAAAAGAGTCTAATTCAGGTTTGTCATCATGCCTATTTTCCAGTAGTAGCTCATGGAAGGAGAGGCATAGGCCATCTCTGCTTCTGTAACAAACTAATATTTGGGCAGCAGGCTTCCTTTCCTTTTCGGGCTTTGGGAACACTGGAGTCCTGCTCTTGGGCAGTGCAGAAGGGATGGGCGGAGCAGAGCCTCATGCTGGACAGAGGACTTCCAGGTCCTGGGAATGGCCCCCCACTAAGATGGCACCTGTATAATAAGGTTCATGGTGTTGGCTCAAGGCTTTGTTTTTATTTATTTGTGCATTAACTACAGAAGAAAAAATTCCGTCAGGGTCTTCTCTTTTGCCTTGTGTTAAAACAAAAATTAGAACAAAAACCAGTCATCAGATTCTGAGTTAGTGGAGGAAGACTCAGGATGACCTTATTTGTAACTTTGTGGTTGGATTTGAGAAGTCCAAAGGAGTTTGTTGTTGCCGTATCTTGGAGAGTTTCCATTTTAGCAGATGTACTGTTATCTGTCTTTAAAATATATATAGCTGCATAGTATTCTATAGCATGGCTGTGTGTGTAATAAATATATACATATATATCTACTATATGTATTTATATATATACACACACACACAAACATATATATGTTTTATTTTTAAATATTCTTTTCTATTCTTCCTGAAACAACTTCCTTTTAAAAATTACATCGGCTGAAATTCGGTTGACTACAAATTCAGTTGTATCAATAAACTCCTCTCTTCGCTTATTAATGCTATTCACTAAATTGTGAATAATGCAACCAGGCTGCTTTCCTTCTGATACCTGATTTAGACACTCCACAGCAGAAGGAGTGTTGCTGCAGGAGGAAGAGGCGCTTTAAAGAATTGGGGAGAGAGCACCACGGGAAGGCTTTGGGTTAGCTGGCAGGCATTCACACTTGGGGACAGGGAAAGCATGTTCAGGAGAAGGAAGAGCAGTGCAGTGGTGGAGGCAGGAAGACCCCAGAGATGGACTTCTTCACTGCCACGAGCACCTTCCCTTGTTTCCCCCACATGTCTATTTAGTCCACTTCTGTGTTGTACCAACTCTGGGAGGTGAGTGGCCACGGATAGCTAATGAAATGACTAAAGTGTATTCATATTGGGGTTTACAAACTTGACTTATGTGTGGTTGGCACTTGGGGAGACCCACACACATACAGAAAGTTTGCAAGTCAATCTTTTCATAAGGAGGCTGATGGATGATGACGTTAACTCCTACTCTGAGGCTGGCCAGCATGGCGGTAACCATGGCGCCATGTTAATTAAGACTAATGGCCGCAGGAGCCATTGCAGATGATCCAATTAGGCGGATTTAGTTAGAGATTATACAGATAACTCTGATTAAAACATCAATCTAGTTCTGCTTTACAAGGCCTCTATTTAAAATGAGGTGGTATTTGACTATAATAAAATAGTATAATAAGTAGTTTACTGTGTCTTGCCATTGTGGAAGCTAGGGTCGACTAACAGCCTTAAAAATTACTATTTAAGCTTCATTTTTTTTTTTTCAAGGATCAATTATGTAGACGGATTATTACCAAGTTCTTTTTGTTCCTTATCCCTCCTGCTGTCTGTCCAGTGGGACTGTTTATGTTTCATTAGCCCCTTGACTAGAAGGTAGAAATGAAAGAAAAGGAAACTTAAATCTGTCGAATAGCTGATCCCACAAACTATTAATAATTTGTGGGAAAGATACTGAAATTACTGGCCAAAATGGACCTTCCTGTCCCCCATGGATTAAATGTTCCTTTCATTGTCCTAGATTCCCCAATATTGGAGAGAGCTAGTATTTGACTGAACTGATATATTTCTCGGTAGGACAAAAAGTAAGCAGCAGCCTTCTGCTTTACGTGACTGTTTATCACACAACAGGAAAAATACTCTGATAAGCCCAACAAGATAGTGAAGTGCTTTTTTTTTTCTTTAATTGCACACTAGGTTATACAGTGATTAAATTTATCAAAATGATTTTTGTTTAACTTTAAATCCTGTCAACAAAGATTCTGAATTTTCTTAGAGTACATTATTTATTTTTAAGAGCTATGAAAATATACAGTCGTATATGGTTATATCTGTGTCAATGGTGCTATGAGAGATTCAGCAATTCTTAAGTCTTAGGTAAGAAAACATCACTGAAAGATTACACCGTGGCGCTGAAGTCTTCAAACATTTCCTAAGCAGAGTAGGGGGAATCATATTTTACTGGTGGAAATTTCTCTCTTTTTTCTTTTCTTTCTTTCTTTCTTTCCCTCTCTCTCTGCCTCCCTCCTTTTCTTCCTTCCTCCCTCCCTCCCTCCCTTTCCTTTATTCTTTCTTTCTCTTTCACTCTGTCTCTTTCTTTTTGACAAAGGCTATGTCGCCTTGGGTGACAAAGGCTATGTGCCATGGTGTCATAGCTCACAGCAATCTCAAACTCTTGAGCTTAAGCCAGCAGTTCTCAATCTGTAGGTCATGACCCCTTTGGGGGTCTCCTGCATATCAGATATTTACATTACAATTCATAACAGTAGCAAGATTATAGTTATGAAGTAGCAACGAAAGTAATTTTATGGTTGGGGGTCACCACAACATGAGGAACTGTATTAAAGAGTCGTGGCATTAGGAAGGTTGAGAACCACTGGCTTAAGTGATTCTCTTGCCTCAGCCTCCCAAGTAGCTGAGACTACAGGGGCCTGCCACAATGCCTGGCTATTTTTTTTTTTTTTTTTTTGATGTAGTTGTCATTATTGTTTTGCAGGCCCGGGCTGGGTTCAAACCCACCTACCTTGGTGTATGTGGCCGATGCCCTAACCACTGAGCTATGGGTGCCAAGCTGGAAACTTCATCCTGAGGTTTAGACTAGAAGCAGATGATTCTCTGCCGTTAAAAGAAATAGAGTCCTTGCCATTCAGTCTGAAATTGTTGTTGATGGGGAGGGAACGAGATGAGAGGGTAAAGAAAAGCGAGGTAAAGGCTAGTACAGAGTGCTGCAGCCTCCACTGATCTGTAGCTTTTTCTTTTCTTTTTTTTTTTTTTAGAGACAGAGTCTCACTTTATCACCCTTGGTAGAGTGCCGTGGTATCACAGCTCACAGCAACCTCCAGCTCTTGGGCTTAGGTGGTTCTCTTGCCTCAGCCTCCCGAGTAGCTGGGACTACAGTGCCCGACTAGATTTGTAGCTTTTTCTAAGACACTGCTAGGCACCCCTGAATGATACATCGTCAGTGAATTCTTCAGGTGCCTGTCCTGATGCAAGAGATGCTTTTTAAAAAATCAGGATACACTGTATCCCTCTTGGATAAAAGAAATAACAAATAATTAAAGCCATTGCTCTTAGGGATCCAAGTTTATTGGCAATAAAAGGCAGCTGTGCTGATGCTACCAATTAATCTGCCAAATGTGAACAAGCCACTGTGTTAGAAAACAGGTGCAGAAACATCCAGGGATCTATATAAAGCATAGACAACAGTCGTAAAGAACAGGGGGCAGCAACATGGGCTTCTTGCCCTTCTGCAGATACAGTAGCATTCCTGCATGCTTTACCCAACAAAATTCCTCACCACCTGGAGAACCCCTCAGTCTGAGTCTGGCCTCTTTGGAGGCTGTGGGTGCTTAGAAGGTGCTGGTTGAAAGATAAACAAGTTTGGAAAATAATTTTTTTGAGCATCTCAGGCATTTGCACATGTGTTATTTTATTGCATCTTCACAGTTATACCACTAGGGACGTACTAGAGACCTAGTTCCCATAGGTGAGGAAACTGAGCCACACAGCTACAAAATTCAGGTCTCCCTGGCCCCCAGGTCCATTCTCTGCCTATAGCGTGCTTTTCTAGATGAAGCATCAGGGAATGTGAGTTCTGGACCTGGCTGCTGTGAATGTACGGTGTGACTGAGCACGCGGAGCCTCGGAGCGCCTCTTTGTATCCGAGAGATGGGACATTAGAGCAGTGATCTTCAACCAGTGCGCCGTGAAAGAATTTTAGGTGTACCACAAAATTAATTGTCATTTAATTAGATCATTAAATTATTTTTAAAAGAAGTTCAAAGCAAAGTATTTTTTTTTTTTTACTTTTTTTTATCAACATAATTCAAGGGTGCCATGAGAAAAGGTTGAAGAACACTGGGTTAGAGACCGAGCTCTCCTACTGCAATGCTAATCCAACTTTAAAGGACATGGTGATCACCTGGGGATCTCGTTAAAGTGCAGATTCAGATTCAGTAGGTCTGGGGAGAGGCCTGAGGTTGTGTATCTAAGACACTTCTCCCTGATGCCAGTGCTGCTGGACGCAGCACTTTGGTGAGGTCTTGGAGAATTAGCATTCTGGGATTCCCAGATGGCCGCAACCAGGTCTTAGTGTTCACTGCATGCTCACATCTGCTCAGGTGCCTTGCACAGCTGGTGCTCAACAAGGTTAGATACATTGGTTTGAGTCAGTACAGAGTATGAGGCTCAAAGGGACACAGTCTAAGGAAGGCTTGTACCTCCAGAAGCTCAATGAGTTTGCAGTTTCTGGAGGACACCGTCCCTCAAGGGCCAAACCAGAGCCTGGCACTCTCCCCCACCCCTCCCCACAGCAGGTTTCCTGATAATCCCAACTTTCCTACAGTGGGCTTATGGACCCTAACCCTGTATTCCCAAATCACAGACTGACTTGACCCAAAATGAGACTGGCCTTGAGGAACATCTGGTAAATGCTATTACTCACCCAAAGATTTTATTTTGTAGATTAAATCACATCCCACCAGATCCATTGTGAAATGCAAAGTTTCTTCTTCCACTGTGTTCTGGTAACTAATATCCTCTGGTAGCATCATCCTTTTTTTCCATGCACGGCAGTAGTTAATATCCTTAGGAATGGCTGCAGAGGCCAGAAGCCAGATTTTCATTGTCTCTATGGGGAAACATATTACATAAACTCAAGACAAAAATATGCCACAAATTCAAGAAATGGGAATAGTAGGCCACTAAAAATTGTTTTCTATCTTTTTAAAAACCACTCTGAAACCACTTCTTTAGGGGTAGGGTCTAATTAAAGTACTTTAGAATATAGGCACAACATCATAAGCCTTTATAAGAAGTGGATGTTATTTTTTTAACCCACTCTTTTCTTATAATACCCCAAAGGACAGCACTATGTATTTTCATACAACTGTCAAGGGACAGAGTCAGCTCCAAATATTTGACCTAGATAAACAGATTACCATTCACTTCATCTGAAAGTATGGGGATAATTAACTTAGACAACCATATAAACAGCGGGGGTCTCCCCCAGAGTGTCAGCCTTCTTCAATCAGATATCCTTGTGGAGAGCTGCCACAGCAGGGCCGTTGACTGTGGCTGCTCTGCCTGCTGCATTCTGAGTTGTTCTAATGAACTGTGTGCTGCTGTGAAGAGACCTCTTAGGTGTGGCAGTCTTCTCGGGATTATTCCTATGTCCCAGCCCAGTCATGCTTATCCATTTGCTAAATTTATGATGCATTTGTTCTCTTGAGTTTAAATCTTTTTCTTCATTCTGTAAAGTTGGTAATTAGTCCATGAGTAGCCAGGGAGTTCCTGGAATAAAGACACCTGGCATCAGAGTTCTGCAGGCCCTTACAGGTCAGGGAGCCCCATTCCCTGTGTCCAGCCTGACCTCCTTCTGCAGAATCTCTCTCCACTGGGGTTTCACGCTGGCTCCTGCACACGGTGCTCAGTGATGGGTCACTCTGTCTTCCGTCTGCACTGCCTACTCCCTGCTTGAAGAGTTCTCCTTTTGAGAAAGTGCTTAGGGTGAGCTGAAATCCAGTTCCCACACTTGACAGCAATGCAGGGAAAACAAAGTAAGTTCTGCTCACGCCCAGCGATCCTTCAAATATTTGCAGGTAACAGCTCCACTGCCCTGAGTTTCCGCTTCTCTGTGTCCTCTGCCAGGTGTTCCTACTTCAGACATCAGACTCTTCTCTATCCTGGGCCTCACGTTTGTGGCCCAGAACGGGAGGTACCAGTGGGACTAAGTCAGAAGCAGCTGTTCTCAGCCTTAGCTGTGCATTGGAATGACCTGGATGCGTGCTTAGCCCCCACCCCCACCCCCCACACACACATGATTTAATTGACCTGGAGTATGGACCGAGTATCAAGATTTATAGAAGTTTCTCAAGTATATCAATTGTAGCCACGGCTGAGAACCACCATTCTGGATTCTTTCTTTACCAATCTGAGATATTGATGGTGGCCTGGGGTGAGGTCTGGGTGGAAGAGCATGCACCTGTTGTTCAATGGATAGATCTGTCTATAAGCTAAAACTCATATTTATTTCTTGGTTCTTAGTTTTTACATTTATTTTCTTTATTTCTTTTGAGTGATTCAAAACCAATATAATCATAATGCAAGTTTCAGGATAACTAGGCTCATGTTTCTGACAGATATTTATTTATTTATTTATTTATTTTTGTAGAGACTGAGTCTCACTTTATCGCCCTCGGTAGAGTGCCGTAGCATCACAGCTCACAGCAACCTCCCAACTCCTGGGCTTAGGCGATTCTCTTACCTCAGACTCCCAAGTAGCTGGGACTACCGGCGCCCACCACAATGCCCAGCTATTTTTTTGTTGCAATTTGGCCAGGGCCAGGTTTGAACCCACCACCCTCGGTATATGGGGCTAGCGCCCTACCCACTGAGCCACAGGCAGTGCCTGACAGATATTACTTTATTTTGCTGAGATGTTATGATAGAGCATGCAGGGAGCTGGGGTGTGGGAGCACATAATCTCCCTCTGGGGACATCACCACTGCCTCTCCACCTCTACCACTTGACATATTGACTGCACCACATCACTTACTCAGGGAGAATGTGCTCCTCGCTTAAACTCCTGAGTCTTTTTTCCTCATGCTACTACTAGGCCATTATCCCCATTTTATACTTTGGCAATTTTTTTAATTTAAAAAAATCCACATTTAATCCTGATAAAGGCTAGGTGAGATGATATGGCTCAGGTGTGCTACAACAATGAGCTGCCCAGTCCTGGACTCCAGAATTAGACAGACACACCCATGGCAGGCACAAGTGGTTCTGGAAAACCACTGACTCCCCCCGAGGGGCTGCCCTTATAAACGGACAGCCTGGAGGTGCAGGCCAGAGTGTGTGTTCTCTGTAAGCAACACCCCTAAGAAGAACTGCATTTAAAAAAGATTCTGAATGTTCACACAGAAAAAGAAACGATAAATGTTTGAGGTGATGGATATGTTAAATACCTTGATTTGATCATCAAACAATGTATCTGTGTATTGAAATGTTACATTGTACCCCATAAATATATACAGTTGTGTGTCGCTCACATTTTGTTATTTTTTTATTACTGTGTTTTTATTTGAATCAAAAAGGAGAGAGGGTGAAGAGGCTATTATACATTGGCCTAATTGTGCCACATTTGCCATTTTCATTGTAAATGCATTATCTCATGAACTACACTACCATCCTCTGATGTGGTTGTGATATTACACATGAAGAAATGGAGCTCAGAGAGCCTAAAAGTGCTAATAAGTGGGATGTCAGGATGGAAACTTGAGTCTAAAGTAAGAAAGGATTTCATCTCTATGGAATATCATTTTATTTGGTTTGCTCCGGAGTTCCAGCCTTTCAAATCTTACTTCTATGTGTTTGCTAGGTTAGGAAAACATACTCCGTGTGATGAGACACAGAATCCTTAAAAGACGCCCTTCCTGCCTTGGAGGAATTTACTGTGTAAAATAGCAGGTCAAACCACACACCTGTGAGAACGAGTTGCTCCTCTACTCTTGACCTTGGACATGCAAAGTAGAAAGGAAAAGATATTTTCCCCATCACTGTCTCTTAATAATTTATACAGGTAGTCCCTAACTTAGCACGGGAAAGATGATTTGTAAGGCAGTTTTGATACTTTAAAGTCATTTTCCCCTAAACCCAATGTGTTTGTTGGTAATCAGATCTTCTGACCACCTGTAATACCTATTTAACCCACAGGGTCGCTGGTGTGGGATAATAAGAATTCTATTTCAGCTCCATCCTGGTGTATCGCAGATTACTGTATCAGCGCATTCCTAATTCCCAGCGGGGCTCCCGTCTCCCCCATGGAGGCAGTAGCTTTTTCTAAGTCTCTAGGAGATCACAGACCTGTATGCTGGTTTAACATGCCCAAATCCTGCATTCATGGCATTTAGAAATCCAGTAATTATTTTCTTATTGAGAGGTAACCTTAAAAATATTATTCAGCAATTTAAAACTATAAAAACCATGGGGGTATGTTTCCATGCTATTGCATATAGATTTATTCTGTTCTACCAACTGCACAGAACTCCATGCTAAGATACTCCATGAATTCTGTAATAATTGTCCTTTTGATGGACATTAAAAGTTTCTGTTTTTTCTCCATTACAAATAATGTTTCAGTGATAATTCCCATTCATACATCTTTGTATAGGTGTTTGAATATTTTAGTAGAATTTATTTTCACAAATAAAATTGCCATATCAAAGGACATTTTTAAAATTTTAGTCACCCTCTGAAAAGTGTATGACAATTTACATTGCAGACAGAGGCGTGGTAAAAAGAGATTATCGTTATGTTTTAATCAGCACTTTCTTTTTTTAATTATTATTTTAAATTGACACATAAAAAGTATACATATTTGTGGGGTACAGTATGATATGTTGATACATGTATGCAATATATAATGATCAGGTCAGAAGAATTAGCCTACCAGCCCCTCAAATATAATCATTTCTTTGTGTTGAGGGGGACTGGTACAGTGGAATGAAAACTACACCAAATTTCAGCATGGGAGAACGCTTAAGATTTCAATATCCCTCTTTCCTGCTGCCAGTGTCATGCCAAACATTTAGAACTGGGGTTTGGGAGCAGAAGCATGTCTCTGTACAACTGACTGTTCCAGACATTTCTTCATGCATAAACACCTACCTGCTTTGCAATATTAGGGGTTCCTGCCTGTACTTCCACGGCTTTCTCTGCATCTGTTCCATTGGCTCTGACATTTATGAAAGGTTCGACTTCTTATCCCAGCCTTTGACATTCTGTGGCTCTTTGGGAAAGGACTCATTAAAGATGGAATTAACATTTATGGAAATAATATAAAGAATAGAACCCCTGAGCAGGGACTGGTTGCCCACAGAGCCAGACGGGACCAGGTGGAGACTCTGCACAAGACTCCGTACCCCTCTCTGTTTCTGCTGTCCCTCACTTTCACCTGCTCTGTGCTGTCAGGCAAGCATGTGCCGTCTGCCTGAGTTGAAAGCTGAGGCCTGTGCAGATGAGTCCTCTGAGCACTCAAAGCCATTTCCAAGCTTCACACTTGGTTCTGATCCATAGGTCACTTCATTCTGTCGCACCCAGCCCACTGCAGGGTCCTAACTAGAACCCATGGCCCTAGAGATGCGGGAGGTGGTGACCCATTCATGTGTGTGCGCGCGCGTGCTGTTATGTGTGTGTGTGTATAAACAGCACTGAATCAGCAACGTGTTTGGGGCACTTCCTGTGTTATGCACTGGAGACAAAGAGATGAAGAGATGCTGTTCTTGTCTCCATTAGAACGGGAGGTGCCCAGTGGGGCAGGGGAGAAGTCAGGTACCGTGGGCATCCAGGGCAGGGAGCCCTTAGAACTCAGGCTTCACAGAAGAACGTGCGTTTTGAGATGGGTTACAGTGGAGGAGTTTGGCCAGACAAGCGAGCAGGGAAGGTGCTCCAAGCAGAGGGGAAACACACAGAATGAAGGCTGGGAGAGCCAGCCTGACGCCCTCGGGAAGCTGCCAGCACTCTGGAGTGTGCCCTGAGGAACAGATGCGGTGAAGGGTTAGGTAGGAGTCCTGTCACCGGTGCCCGGCATGCTGTGCTAGGGAGGTTTTGTTTTATACTCTTGGCAGTGGGGAACTATTGGGAAATTTCAGGCTGGGGAAAAGACATGGCCAGACTTGCTGGGCTCTGACGCTGAGGCATGTGTGCCAAAATTAATCTGAATCTGAGGGAAGTGGGACTCTTTCTACATCATTGCAAAAATAAATAAATGAATGAATAAAGCTCTTACCTCGGCTGTGGATAGAAATCTTTTGCCTTTTCCTCCAGAAATGCAGCTTCGTCTTCTCCTTTGTGGCTTCTGTGCTGGTGCTTTCTTAATCTGGGCTAGCGAGCAAAGCTACCAGCTGGCTGTTGTCCTGCACCGTCCCGGGCACACTCAGGTGGTGGCCTGATGACTGAACTCCTCCCGGTTACGTCTGACCTCTGCATCGCCACCTTCCCGCCTGGGCAACAGCGGCTCTCTCTCGATTGAACTGTGATGCATGGAGATTCAGGAGCCCCCTTGGGAGCAGACCACGTTTCTCCAAATCACTTATCAGAAGCGCTAAGAGGCGGCTTCTTCGTGGGATTTTAGAAACAGTTTTAGTGTTTCGAGCTTTGACAGGAAGAAACAGTGATCACTCTGAAGTTGGGTCTTTCTCCTCTTCTCTTTGTTTCTTTCATTTCTTCCTTTTTCTCTCGGTGTTTTCCTCCGCTTCCTTAGCTTTTCCAAAACTTTTCGTTTATATGGGCCTTCTTTAGAGTAGGTGAATCTTCCTGCTTATAAAAACCTTTTCTCCCAATAAAGTGTCATGATTAAAAAAAAAAAGATCAAACAGTCTCTCCAGCCCTGTCTACCAAACAGAGTGAACCCTTTGTTGGGTAGAGCATGGTTGTCAGAATCCACCTTACACACTTCCACCAGGTCCTGCCCGACCCTCACCCCAGGGTGTTCAGGATTATTTCTGCTAAAGGACCCTAGTGGAGAGAAGGAATGGTAGGAAGGACCACTGAGAATGGGGGGCAGGGCCAAGGAGGACGGGGTGGGGGAGGAGGCAGGTGAGAATTGAGAGGAGCAACTAGGAGTGGAAAGGAAAAGGGAAAATAAACTTTCCACAGTGACGTCAGAAAGAAGCGTCTTGAAAGGACAAGACAAAACACAGATTTCCTACACTGTGGCACTCAGATTCCCCCATGGGGAGCATACAGGCTACGTGTAAGGAGCTAGGTACCACCTACAACTGGTAATACTTCCAGCGAGATCAGTAACAAAGGCCTCCTTGTAAGGATCCAGAGGCCAGGAGTTGCTGTTTGCCTCCTCCTTTCTCCCTCACTTGCCACACCCTGTGGGACTCAACGTTGGCTGTGCGACCGGTGGCAATTGCACCTGACTGTTAGGTTCACCCAGCAATACACCTGAAGCTTTTACACAGTTTCACAAGACGGGAAGAACATTCTATTAATACAAGCCCTGGCACCTGTCCTCGCAGCTACCTAAACAGTGGAGCAACTTAAAATAGCCTCAACCGTCCACTTTTATTCATGACAGTTTTTGTTTTTTACTTTGCAACTCTCTGTGCAGCCTGGCTAACCCTGAGCAGGGCACCCCACATGCTCCCCTCTCAGGAAAAGTGCCAAGCAGTGAAAGCTCCTCCCCACTGGTGGAAAGTGCGTTGGCTGTTCTAGGATATTCTACCCACAAGCAACTAACTGCTGGGCTATATTTTCCATGTCTCTATTGGGGTATAGGCAGGGTTGATCTTCACCTGGGGAGTACCAGGGAGTGCCCTTCTAATTGACTCCTGCCATGCCATTTGTTAAGTATCTGGAGCATCACCCCTAGATACTGAGCAAGGGCTGAAGATGTGCACAATTCCATATTCTCCTTTTCGTAGCTTTGGTATTTGGAATATGGGATGTTTTAATGTCTAAATGGATCCACAGCCCTCCCTGTGGGGAAGGAGTTTGGGCCCCACCTATCCACCCATTTTCCCCAACCGCACTCCCCACCAGGCTGGAGCCCAGGAGAGAGTGCTGTATGTGCCTGCGATGGTGTCCCTTTGAATCCTCACCCTGGCTTTCTTGGGCTGCTCACCAGTTTCCCTGTCTTTGGAAAGCAAGTATTCCAAGCTCAGGCTATGGGTAGACAGAGGACTAAAAACATTGCAAATCAAAAATAGGTCTTCAAAGCCACCAGCAATGGCCAAGGCTTCCCTGCCCCACCGTAGGGTCCAGAAACCCAACCCAGGGCATGTCTCCCACATGCTCGGAGAGGCGCCATTGCTTTGATGAGGCCTGGACTGTCTGGGGGTCTCTGACTTGGATGCTGAGGTGTGCAAGCGTCGCTGGAGTGGGTAGAAAAAGTGGTTTCTGCGCTGTCCAAGACTCTGCAGTGTGCACTGGCATTTTCCAGCACAGCCTTCCAAATCCAGCCAAGGGGATGCAAGCTTGCTGGGGGTTGTGGACCTAATTCATATGGGTTCTTTATGAGTTTCAATCAGCAGCCTGACTGATGGGCAGTGGCCTGCCTGGGTTCCCATGTGCTGCTGCTTCTCTGCTGCCATCTGGAAGCCATTAGCCTTGAAACAGTTTCAGCTGCTTGCTGAGTGCTGGGCTTTACAGGGGGCACAGCCCAGGACCTAAGAGCTAGGAGCCTTCACTTCCTGTAGGATTTCCAGTTTAAAGCCCAGTGAAGCCCTGCCCTCCAGGCTGCTACCAGGTCCCCTTCTCTCCCTCTGCTGTCCTCCTCTGTTGGACCCCAGGAGCAATGATACTCACGGGGGGACCCTAGCACCTATGCTGTTCTATTTCTAGCCCACATTGTAGGTTTGAAGGGAAGGGGGTGCAGTAAGTCACTTCTTAAAAAGCACCAAAGGTAGAGAGGGGTGCCTTACCTTCTCTGCTGCATGTGTTTTGAAACATGAAATGTCTCAGGAGAGCCCTAAGAAGGACTTTGGGGCTCAAGCCCCAACCCAGTCATTCTTAACAATGACTGTGTCCCAGGAATAGCTGCCTATAACTCTTCTGGCTACTCAGAGCTCTGTTTGCCTTACTCTAACCCTGCCATGAGGACACTGTAGGAGGGTTAAAGAGGCAATAAAAGAAACCTTCTATTCTAAAGGGCAGGTGTCCTCAAACTGCGGCCTGCGGACCACATGAAGCTGTGTGAATTATATTTGTTCCCATTTTGTTTTTTACTTCAAAATAAGATATGTGCAGTGTGCATAGGAATTTGTTCATAGTTTTTTTTTAAAAACGATAGTCTGGCCCTCCAACAGTCTGAGGGACAGTGAATTGGCCCTCTGTTTAAAAAGTTTGAGGACTCCTGCTAAAGGGGGTCTTTGCAGTTCCAAGCTCTTTCTGCTCTGCGAACTCAGTCCCCACGTAGGCCTAGGTAGGGTAGGAGCCCCAGGAGGAACAAACATCTGCAGTTTCACACTAGATAGTCCAGTCATGGTTTTTTAAGGAAGCAAAATGATCTTTTGAAAGGAAACTCACGCAGCCTGTCAGCTTCTTGCCAACTCTACTACAGTACAACCTGCCAAAAACAGCCAAACCTTGTTTGGGGTATGAAAGCAGCTGTTATAATAAACTCCTCTGCTCGACCTCTTTTCCTGTTATGGTGGAATGACTGTTTAAAGTAAATGTCTCCAATCCACGGATTTTCTGGGGTCATGAAAACATTTTTTAATGGGCAGGCTCTGTTTCACTTTTTTTGGTGAAGTTAAGAAGTAAACAGAATGCCACACGCCATTTCAGATTCATGCAGTATAAGGTCTGCCAGTAAACGCTGCCTGGATTCTGGAGCCTTTATTCCCCATCTCCCACCCCCAGGCTAGATAAGCCTTCTCCAGGTTTGAACTTGCTCCAGAATGAATGGATTTCTGCCTCTCTTCTATCCCAGGACTTCCAAAGCAGAGCCAGGAGAATGAAAGCGGAGAACTGAAGTCAGATCTGGGTTTGAATCCTGGCTTTGCCAACCACTCTGTGAAACCTCAGTCTCCCAATCTGTAAAATGGATACAGTAATACCTACCCATTAGGTTTGCCATGGAGTCCAAAACAAAATCAAGATGACAGCAAATGTTTACATAGTTCTTAGCAAATGCCAGTGTTTTTCAGACTTTTTTTTTTAATCTTACTTGAACCTATAGTTAAACTTCTGAGGCACATTTAAATTATGTTGATCCAAAAAGAAGAGTTAAGAAGGAATATACTTACTGTGCTTTGAACTTCTTTCAAAAATAATTTAATTCATGATCTTAAAAAAATTTTTTTGCAGCATGTCTAAGACCCTCTCAGCACACCAGTTGAAAATCACCAGCATATGCCATGCACTATTCAGGTGTTTTGCATTTATCAACTCATTTAATCTCAATTTTGTGCCATGGGTACTGTTCTAACTTCGTACTAGCCTCTGGGCATACAACAAGGAGTATAACCAGCAAAGATGTGTGCCAGCATAGAACTTAACATTGTTGTTGGGGAGGCCAAAGGAGTAAAATAGTATGTTAAATAGTGATCAGCACTGGGAAGAAAACTAAAACAAAACTGGACATGGCGGCTTCCCCTGTGGTCCCAGCTACTCAGGAGGCTGAGATAGGAGGATCACTCACACCCAAGAGTTCAAGGATGCATTGAGCAATGATCATGCCTGTGAATAGCTGCTGCACTCCAGCCTGGACAACATAGTGAGAGCCTGTCTCAAACAAATAATAAAACAGGCCAGGCATGGTAGCTTACACCTATAACCCTAGCACTCTAGGAGGCCAAAGTGGATGGATTTCCTGAGCTCAAGAGTTCAAGGCCAGTCTGAGCAAGAGAGAAACCCCAACTCTATTAAAAATAGAAAAAACTAGCCAGGTGTGTGGTGGATGCCTGTAGTCCCAGCTACTCAGGAGGCTGAGGCAAGGGGATCTCTTGAGTTCAAGAGTTTGAGGTTGCTGTGAGCTATGATGTCGCCATGGCACTCTATCCAGAGTGACAGAGTGAGACTCTGTCCCAAAATAAGTAAATAAATATAATATAAATTAATATAACAGTAAAGGCAGATGGAGAAGGTGGGGAGGAGTCTCTGAGATGGTAACATTTGAATAAAAACCTAAAAAAAAAAAAATGAGAGAGAAAGAGAGAGTGCCCATGTGCCTCATGAGGGGAGAGACTCCTAGGCAGAAGGAACAGCAAGTGCAAAGGCCCTGTGGCAGCATGTCTGGTGTGTTCAGCACACCAGCCAGTATGGAAACCAGTATGGCTGAACCAGGTGCAGTGAGGGAGGCAGAGGAGGGCAGAAGTGCGGGGCCTTGCGAACCTCAGCTCCATCTCATGGTGAGAGGAAAATCTACCAAAGAGGCTTAAGCAGAGGAGGAACATGACCACAAGGAAACCAGATGGGATGAGGACACTTCGGATCCGTTCCCTACAGCTGCTGTTCCTGCTGTCAGTTCCCACAAGGACACTTGCCAACTTTTTGAGACTAAGTAGGACGTTTCTTAATGGGACATCTGGGCCTCCACAGTGGCCATTGTACTTGTTGATTTTAACAAGAGATAAACTTTCTCCAACTTCCCATGTGTCTGTGTCCAACCTCCTCCCTTCTTTTGGATGGTTCTGTCCTTTGCTGCTCTGCACTGGATTGTCATGCTGCTGCTGCTTAACTGTCCGCATAGACACCTGGGGTCTACACTGGTGATGTGTGATACGTCGCTGTGTTGAGTTAGTTACTGGGGCCAGGCAACCAAGAGAACCTAAGGGATGGGTGAAGAGGAGATGTTTGTAAATGGGATTATGCCCTCAGAGGATACTATGAAGTATGTCAGTGTAAAAGGCAACTAGAAAACTTGCTAGCAGGTATAGATTCTGGTGGAAAAGAATGGGAATATCTTCATATTTCCCACGAGAGGCCGGGATCACAGGTTCTGTGCCTCAGGTCCAGGGATCTCCTGAAGTCATATCCAGATGTGTGTTTATGAATGCTTTTCTGGGATGACGTCATAACTTCCATGTGACTTATTCCTTCAATGGCTTCATCACAGTCACAGGCCACCCTGTGTTTTGTTTTGTTTTGAGATAGAGTCTCAGTCACCCTGGGTAGAGTACCCTGGTGTCATAGCTCACAGCAACCTCAAACGCCTGGGCTCAAGTGATTCTCCTGTCTCAGCCTCCCCAGTAGCTGGGACTATAGGTGCCCGCCACCAGGCCCAGCTAGGTTTTTTTCTATTTTTAGTAGATATGGGGTCTCACTCTTGCTCAGGTTGGTTTAGAACTCCAGAGCTCAAACAGGCCCCCTGCCTCAGCCTCCCAGAGTGCAGAGATTACAGGCGTGAGCCACCACACCCCACCAATCACAGGCCATCCTAGAAGCATTGTATGTGCTAGCACATTAACCCCCGTGCAAATGTAAAAATGTACATGTTTCCAAACGGAGACCTTTTAGTTCCCCGATATTAACGATCCGTAGTGTCTACATTTGACAAATCTTACTTATAGTGGTCCAAGATAGAAGACAAATTAGGGTCTCTTAGAAACTGAAGAATGTATTTTTGAGGACATCAAGGTGTGCTGTCCTTCAAGTTCTGTTTTAAATCACCTTACTCAGCGGTTTCAAATCATCAGGGACTCACCCTCGGTATTCGATCATTAATTCTCACATGTCCCCCATTGGCTTTGAAACAACTCCAATTCTCGCAGTGCTTTATGCACATGCGTGTGAGCCAACTGGCTTAAAACAACAACCGAGGCCTCGGGGATCTGGAAGCCCCGGTTCCCCTGGGTGCTTCATGGCGGAAGGCCTACATGTACAAGGAGGTCCAAGCTCAGAAGGGGAACAGGGAGAACAACTTCACAGGGAAGTCTGGCAACTTCACAGCAGCACAGCAAATAGAATTGAGTGTTTGTAAATCCCCACTGATGCCCATATTGGCATCATTTGGTACTGGGCATGGAGCATACTCAGGATATATGTTAGTTGAAAGCCACCTGCAGGTAGAGGTCCCACAGAGCACCCCAGGCAGAATTCTGGGGTCCCTGGGCACTGGAGTTGTCTCAATAGTCAGTTCCAGCCAGTTCAGATAAGCCCATAAGGGGCTCTCAGCTGGGACTTAGAGAAATCAACAGAGGATTTGTTGAAAGTGACTGATCCCATGCCTGGAATGCAAAGCACGCACGGTTTATGGTACATAATTATATACAATAAACTAGACAGGACGTAGAGTGGGTTTTGATATCAGGTTCCAATTCATCCTCACTAGGAAGTGGTAAAAACCCTTCGTCACTGTGTCTGAGGAAATAGTTCTGGTCCTGCGTGCATCAGTTTCCTTGTGTCTGTGTGGCTCTCTCCTCTACTGTTCAGTCTCTCTGGAGATGTCTGCTTCTCGCGTCAGGACTGGACGCATCACCGGGAAAGCCACAAAATGCCCCTTTACCAGCCTGTCACTGTGGAGGGAGAAAAGTACGACCCTCAGGAATGTGATCAAACAGAATGAGCTTCCTATATGATAAGATCAGTGATAAGATGATAACACCAAATTCTGTGTATTTGTTCTTTAATGGCATACAAATTTCTCCTTTTTAATCAAGATGGAAACTGAAAAAGAGGAAAACCACGAGTGCTCTCACCACAGACGCAGCCCGTGTTCCTGGCCACCACCACCATCTTACTTTGTCCCAGTCATGGGGGAGTGGTTGTCTGTCCTCCTCTCTAACTTGAATGTGCTGATCTCTCAGAGGGATTCATTGTCTTTTGTTGTAGAGCTGTAATCTCTGCTTCCTTTAAAGATGAAAGGAAAGTTTAACCTCTTTGACCTGAAGTCCTGTTTGCTAGAATATCAGACTAAACATGGATCCCTCTTCCTGAGGCATCACGACACTTCCTGTGTCACAGTATAAAGTGCCCCCCCAAGAACGTTCTGAGTACACCCTTGAGTCACCAAATGCTCTCTTTTGTGTAAATTATGTTATCTAACATTGGTAAATAACACTCTCTCGGGTATACTCTTCAAAATGATATTGGAAACTCTATTTTGCCCTTACTTCTGCACCAACTTCAAGGATTTAGTCATCTACTCCAGACTTTGACTCAGTGATGTCAAGACTGTGGCACCTGACTTAACAGAAATGAGACAGTAAAATAAAAATTAGTGGGCAGAGGAGGGGCAGGATGGCCAACTAGAGGCTGCTCTTATCAGATAGTCCTGGCCAGAAGGAGGAAGACTGGACTGAAAGGAACTCGGAGCAATTCAAATGGGGGAGAAGGAGTGTGTAGATCTCAGGGAGAAGAAATTAAGGCATTCAGCAACCCACTGAAATGAACTGTGAGGACGAAGAGGAGGAAAAAAAATTGATGGGAGTCGGTTTGGTCTCTTCAATCTATTACCTATTTTGTGTTTCACGAGAGTGGGAATTCCCCACTGTGGAAGTTACATAGGCGATGTCCAAGTAACTGTGTGGCTATTAATTTCATGCTCCCCTCTAAAACCTGTTCTTCATTACCAACAGAAACACTCCGTGTCATCGCTTGGTTCCAGCGAGTGAAGCCCAGATCCTCCACCTCGGGGTCTCCCTGCTCATCGGGACACAAGTTTCCCGTGGCAGGGACATTCCTGCAGTCTATGGCACAGGGCCTGTTGTTAATTACTTACATTTGCCTGTTGGTGCAGCCCTCCCCTTTCTCCTATTCTGTCTAGATAATCACAAGTTGTTGCTCTTCCTAAAAAAAAAAAAAAAGAAAGAAAGAAAGAAAAGAAAAAAATTGTTTCTGTCCCCGACTCTGTGATCTCTTCCATCTACCCTAGGCCTTGCAGCAGAAGCCTTTGATAGAAGGAGCCCTAGCTGTGCCCCAGGCCCCTCCTGGAGCCCTGGCCTGTTCACTTAGATAAACATTTTTCTCCTATGATTTGTGCCCCGTTGTGGTGTGTGTCTGGGAAGAAAACAGGAAAGGAAACCGATGGATCTTCTAACAAGCTCAAAGCCAGGAAGACTGACATCTATGCCATAGTTCTGTGGATAAAATTTAGTAAATACCTAGTCACGCTGTCAGTGCGGGCACTAATAAATCAGTACTTCTCCTTTTTTTTTTTTTTCGGCCAGGCCGGGTTTGTACCCACCACCTCAGGTATATGGGGCCGGCGCTCCACTTCTCGAGCCACAGGCGCAGCCCAGTACTTCCAATTTTATAAGCACTGTCATAAGCATGGTTGTCCTTGGGATTTTTCCTTTGACTCTAGTGTATGTTCTTTCCCTTTACTAAGTGCTGTTTATTAGGTGTTGTTTCCCCAAAGTACTGTAGAAGGTGACAGATTGTTTCAGGGCAACCAGTTGGTTGTATTTTCAGGTGGCTGGTTGTCCCGACTAGGTTTGCAGTAATAACTCAACTGCCTTCCGGTAGGAAGGAATCTTACCTAATAGTGAGAGCTATGATGTCCAGACTTGATTTTATCCTTTGTGGAGGAAGGGATGTTTTCTGATTCACTGAATCCTTCTATCTCAGTTCCTTCTCAGGGCCTCGTGTAATGTGAAGGTGGTAAATTGTCTATACAAAGATGACACTGGTGCCCCATCATCGTAGGACCTGAGCTTTGTGGAGTTGCCTTCTCCTGGGCAGTCTGCGGCTCAGGTACATTCTAGAAGAGTTGTGCTGCCTTGGGCCTCACATCAAGCCCATTCCTGGGGCCCCACTGTGTAGTGGCCGTCTCAAGTACTACCTCTTAATGGGAAAGGCTCTTTAATTCTAGGATCTTTTAAAGAATGATAAGCAGTAAACTCACACTATGTTCTAAACTACATATAGTTTACTAAGAATTAATGTAAACAAATATATGCTGTAAGTTATAAATAAAACATGTAACTGAGTCCTCCGTGGGTGCTTCTGACACTAACTCCAAATTCCATATGCCTTGGGGCAGTGGGGTACACCTTCTGCTAAGTGTGGACTGGACGGTGTGGCTATATCCCCCTGCCTTCTTTCAGCCTGTTTAGCCAGTTTACAGCCCCAATGAGGATCTGTTTGGCCATTTCTTGGAAAATACAATCCATTTCTTGGAGCATGAAATACAATGAAGTGATTTTACCCTAAGAATTTTATATCATATGCAATCGTGTTTATTTTTCCTGCATCTCTGGTAGCCATGATTCTCATTTCCAGAGCTGACATGCCTCCGTCAAATTCTGTGCTATAAGAGTTCAAGTTCACAGGCATTCTGGCTCTGCTTGTTGCTGTCACAGACACTTGGGCGTCTCGTGCATGTAATGAAGTTTAGGTCTCCTTTGGACTCCTGGATTTTCTTCCTGCCCAGTAGGTGGGATTCTAATTCCTGCGTGGTTTTAGGAGGTAAAGAGAGTTATCCCTTTCCATGCAGTGGTTCCTCCATCTGAACTCAGATGCACCTGCACAGCTGCCTGTCCTTAGGTGGATTCACCACCTCTGACTCCACCTTGCTGATGCCAGGTGGGTGACAGTTCAGGCCAGTCCTTTTGCACATTGTTCCCACATGAGAAGGAAATGTACATTCAGGACATTTGGTCAGAGTGAAGTCAAACCTGTGTCTGTGGAAGGAAGTTAATAGACACGCGGAAATGGAACCTAAACACTGTCAGTTGCACTAGGAAGCTAAAATTACCCCCCACTGAGATTGTGAGTTTGAAATTTCTCTTGTTTCTATGGAAATTTTGAATTCAAAACATCTGATGTGTACAAATATCACTAATAGGAGTTTATATGACATCTCTATAACTTCGAGGGGGAAGGAAGCAACAGTGATTCATTATCACTGGCGTGTCCAGGCTTGGTTGTGGCCGTGACCCTGCACTTCTCCAGTGATCCCTCTAAATGGCCGGTTGTTTGACTTGTTTAAATGTGATGGGTCGCTTGCACATGGGTTGAGTGGTGTGCTGGCAAATATTGAACAACCGGCTCTCTAGAAAGCCAAACCCCTGTTTTGAGCCTTTTTGCTGGTTTCCATGGTGTAAATACTCCCAACATGACCAATGTCATGCTACCAGTATAACATAAAGTCACTGACCATGGAGTAGTACAGAGATAAAAGCAGCTGGCCGTCACAGTCAGTGTAAGCTGGCTCCAGCCCCACCCTGGAGGAAATATGGGATTGTACCTTTGATTTTGCTTTAGAAATCCTTTTCTGAAACTTCTCTACTGTCTCAAAAAAAAGTCACTTGGTGTGTACATAGAAAGGTGTGTTTTTACCTAGCTTTTTCAGTTTTAAACAATTCTCTAGATTTAACTGTCATTTATGAACTCTTTACAAAGGAACAGAAAATGAAATAAGCATGTGTTCTCCCACTCAGGGAGACGTCTCCCACTCACGTGACATCCAGCCTTCACACATTGCGTGCCTTCTGTTTTGTTTAGTGGGTTTTCTTTTTCACTTGCCAGTTTCATTCCTTTGACCTCTAAAACCAGAGCTGTCTGCCCCATGGAAATATTTCTCCATCTCCCGGTCCTTTGTCCAGTTTCAGTAACAAGTGTTTGGCTGGTAAACGGGAGGCTTCTCATTCAGTCTGCGGGCCACACTCCCCATCCCGCCCTCACGGTCCCGCCCAGCTTCCTCATTATTTGCCAGGTTTTCCTCATTTGGGTCATTTCAAGTTGACGGATTCATGTCTCATTACGGTTCAGAACTGAAGCTATGTTCAGTACAGAATAGAACGATTGTCTTGAAACCCTGCCGGTGAAATCTGTTGCCTTGTTTTAGCCCCTTTAATTCTAAGTGTCTTCAACTGTACTCTTCAGAAAGTAAAAAAAAACACGCATTCATAAAGGAATGAGGAATGTCTGTCCGGCTGATGGATATTTGCATTGACATTGAAGCCTCCCTCCCTTTTTATATCAAAACATTAGTTTTGTTGGTTAAAAAAAAAAAAATCAGGTGAGGATGTGAGGGGTAGTAGATGTGTAGAGTTTTATTTTTTGTTTTTTGGGGTTTTATGGCCAGCACCTGCTCTGCAACATAATTCCACATGCCCCAGCACTGTTTTAGTGACAAACAGCAAATACCTTGTCCTTAACTGAGATTTGTCCTGCTCAGCACTACTCCAGCATCATTACCACAGTCCTTCAGCTGCTCCACAATGACGCTTCTTAAAGCTGCAACACTCGGGGCGAGTGTCCGATTGTGGGCTTGCCTTTCTCATCTTTGCCCCGTCAGGTTGTGTTTTGTAAGTGCTGAGAGTCACCACGTGTGGGAATGCCGTGCCACTTTGAGAGCCTCGGAATTTATTCCAGCCTGGGAAGGGGGTCTGCCTACCCCCGCCTCCAATGGAGAAAAGAAAACTCTCTGTTTGAATCGGTGGCTTCCTATGCCGTCATCCTGGACTGTGGGAGGCAGGAGCTCTCGTGAGTGTCAGCATTTTGACTGTCAGGCCCCTGGGCTGCTCTCCCAGGATATTGATCACCCACCTCTGCGCCCAGTCTGCCAGGTGACTCACTGATCTCACTGTCCCTCGTGGGACACCTGGCAGGCTGGGCACAGAGGTGGGAGAGAAGATTGCGCAATCCCCCACACCGGGAAGTAGGTTCTGATTCGTGAAGGAGATTGACCAGGAGCGCCGTGAGAACCTTCCTTCCACTACCTGCATGTCTACTCAAGGCATGTATTTGTTAAGCCCCGTGATGGGCAGAGAGAACTGATTTGTTTGGGGAAATGTAAATGTAATGGTACAGAAAAATAACAATCTCCATACCTATAGCAGAAGGTCGCCCTGTAGTTGGCGTGGGCTACAACCAGCACAGGGGCCGGGGCTCTCTCCTGTGCTTTTGCTCAGTTGTTACTCCGGCTCCAGCCGCTGCATTTTAAATTGCCATCCCCATCCTCTCCGTGTCATTTGCCTGTTCCATGTTTTACTTCTCTCCATAGCATTTACCACCTTCCTACTTGTTAAAATATCCTCCCCTGGAGCATAAGTTCCGTAAGAACAGAGATTTGGGTCCGTCATGTTCACCCAGTACCTGGTACACGGTCGGAGGTACATATTTACTTCCCAAATAAATGAGCAAACAGGACAAGGCGAGGGAAGAGTGTGGTGTGGGCAGTGCTCTGGGGAGGCAGGAACCTGAGTCCTGAAGCCAGAGCTGGAGGTGTGTAAACTTTCATGGGCCAGAGAGTTCTTGGGCATCAGCGTCCTCACTGGTGAGATAGACGCTGGCCAGGATGACAGCCAGGGCTCCTGCAGGTTCTGAGGACCAGCATGGTCAAAGGGTGCTAGCTGGTGAGCATCTTGGAACCTATTTAAAGAAGCTGAAGCAGCTGGAGACTCACTATGGATTTCTGAGCCACAGGGTCAAGATGGTTTAAGAAAAACAACTGTTTTTTGCCAATGTACTTCTGATACTTTTTTTTTTTTTTTTAAGAGTGAGGCTAAGAGACTAGAAATAAGTTAATTTTCCTCGCCATTTGATAAACCTTCTTTTCACCTGCCTCCTCCCCCTCATCTTATTTTGCCTAACTCCTGGCCAGCTTGAACCACCAGCAGTTGTTTGAGTCCATTGGTGAATGAGCCTTTGGAGACTGGCTTTGGAGGCTTCTATTTCAGTGCACTAGAATTTCAACAGAAAATCGATAGGGGAAACCGACTTGTTATGGTTTCAAACTTAAACTGATCAAGGCCTTGCATGTCCCATAGTTTGCTTTGAAATTATAAAGCTTCCTTCTGTTCCTAGCCCACCCCTCTCCAAAAAGTCCATCACCTTTGGGAGATATTCCCCCACAGAGCTGACAAGCCTTAACAGTCAAACCTCCAATGCAGCCTTGACCTCTGCTGGAGATAATGAGCATTTATTTAGGACAGAATTAACATTCTGTTTAAGTATGTCACCATTGAGTAGTAAAGGAGAAATTACAGCCTGTGGGGTCCTCAGGCCTGTGCCAGTTAACTTACTGGAGACTGAAGTTTACTGCTCATGTCTGAGCAAAGCCTGTCCCCTGGACATGTAAAAGGATGTTTCTGCCCCTCTTGGTTTTGGCAGAATGTTTCTACTTCAAGTCTAACCATGTCAGCCTTCTATAGGTTGTCTTGTTGGGCATCCTTCATCTCATTCTGTTTTGTTTTTCACTTCTGGAGGGAAATAATCTTGGAGAAGCAATAAGAGAAAGAACTGAATTGTTCATTCAGTTTTGGGTTAAATGAAAGAAAGAAAAGGAAACAGAGAGAAAAAAGAGGAAGAAAAGGAAAGAAGGAGGGAGGAAAGGAGAAAACAAAGAAGAAAAAAAAAGAAAAGAATATCTGGGTTCAACACTCATCTCAGCTACTCAATGGCTTTGTAGTGAACCTCCAGCTTTCCTAAAATCTATGACATTAGGGTGAGAGTCCCTACTCTGCAGGATTATTAAAGGGATTATAAATAACAAGGGGGCTGGGTCTGCCCTTGATCCTCAGCAATTCCTCTTTGTGTTCACAGTAATAACAAACTCCGGCCCACTAAAAAAAGTCTAGCGGTCTTCCTCAATTACCTGTCAGTGTAAGCATCTGACTCGATCATGCAACAGATTGATGACCCACGGTGGAGCTGCATTTTCATGAGTCCTGTGAATGAAAAGACCCAGGGCCTAATCACAGAAGGACATTGTATAGTAATGCCAGATAATGAAGTAGTCAGGCTTGCTGAAATGTTGACAGTTCACTCTGTGCCCATAGAATAAAGTGAATAGGAATAGAGCCAAAAGGAAGGAGGCCAGTGAGGAGGGGCGAGCAGAAGGGATGTGATGGTTGAGCTCCCTACTGAGCGAGGATTCCTCTCCTCGGAATCGAAAGCATTTGTGGGCAGTTCATATAATAAAGGATTTCTTATAAAAACCACAAAGAGAAAATAATGGTGTTCCTTGGAGACACTATATATTCTGGCAGACACTGTATATTCTGTGTGGGACCATTACATCTGGTTTTTGCCTACAACAATTCTTTCTTAGTAGACAAGGTATAAATTATAAATTTTAAATAAACAATGCGTATTCTTTCTTTGAAGAAAAAAAAAAACCTAAAACCAAAGACTACCTTTTCTTTTTAGATACCTGAAAATGTTTTAATTAAAAAATGATACCCTGAGTAAATGTGCAGAACATTAATTTACATTTCAGAATAAAGAGTTCACAGTCTCATAAACTCTATTCGAAGTAACTTTTCCAATTGGAACGCATCTTTAGAAATACAGAGTTGCTATGAGTCTTCATTTATTTTGCACAGAAAGTGATCTCATTTCCAATTCTTATCCCAATTCCCTTTTCATGATTCTCTACAACTTTTAGGAAACTTGGCATACGAAGGTGTTCAGGCCTGGGCTTTATATTTGGGAAACTACATCACTTACTAATAAAATTATTTTTTCACTAACTAAATTCATATCCCATCATTAACTATAAGTGACCTTTCTAGTAAGGAAATGCTGTTCTGGTGATGTTGCATAACTTTCAAGCAACTAACCAGGATGTTAACTCTTATTGTTTTGTTGCTTTTGAGGGCATCTTAATTATAGGAATTTATTTGAATCATCAGTTTTACTGTTAGAGCCAAATCATTCTTACGGGTTTATGGAAATATATCCCACCAAGTAGTAGATTAATAACTATAAAAAAACCACATGAAAAGGTCATTGCAAATCTCAGATCAAGACTTGTGGTTTTCTGGATTGTGCAATCTACCAGTTTTTTAAAGCTTCTCTTTGGTAACATGATCTTTATGGTAACACCCCTGAGCCATACACACTCATGATAATTAAGACAGCCCAGAAGCGCCCCCCACTCACCCACAGGACCCCCCCTCCTACCGAGGAAGGGGCTTGATTAACACATATCCATTGCAACAGACAAGCCCACCTTTGGTAACATACATAGCACAAAAATATGATAGTGAAAGAGACACTTTTTCCTCTAAAGGGATTGGAAAACCAGATGGATTGGAGCCTGAACCGCAATACTTGGGAGGGCTCTTTACAGAGAACCACAGCAGAAAGGAATTATCTCCGGCGGTGAATTCTTCTGGCGCTTTTCACTGTCATTCCTGGAGTGTTTCAATGATTCCCTCCAACCAGCTAAGTGGTCCCGGGTCAGTGGCCTCATGGCACCTCTACTCCTCTTACTTGAAACATGTCATTGGAAATAGGACAACACGGGGAACATTTGAGTTTGGGCACCCATATTGTCAGCCTCTTCTGGACCTCCATGGAATGAAGGATCAAGGAGTTAACCATGGGGACTCTGGCTTTACTAGGCCCCCACACTTTTTTTGTATAACAAAGACTCGAACACTGGAAAAAACATTCAAAACATGAGCCAAGAATGGTGTTCAGCAAGAGCCAGTTCAAGAGGGAAAACCAGAAAGACATGCACCCTTCTATAGCCTGCTGAATTACAGATGTGACATTTGGGCAGGTTTTTTGAGAAGCTGGATCTCTCAGGGGTAAGAGGCCACCCCGCCACACCTCCTGCACTGGAATCTCCCACCCGCAGCACTCTGCAGCTGGGTCCCCTCGCCCTTCCTTCCCTGTCACCCCCATCCCCCATGGGAACGAAGTCCCCAGGCTCTGGAAAGTAATGCTAAGAAAACAAACACTACAAAGACTGGTAACAGGGGGATATCGCCCTCGAATGTTTTTTTGTGACCATCTAGGTTCAAGGAGGAGGGGGTCCCCAGCTACACGAGCCAGCAGGGTCCCTTTGTAGTAGGCATCCGTATGTTTGGCCAGATGTCCTCCCAGCGGAGGGCAGAGAGGAAAGATAAAACAGAATTCTTATTACAAATAAGTCAGGGGAGGGAGGCGGCAAGACAGAAAAAGTATGTCCAGTGGAGAAGGCCAGGCAGCGCCTCTCATTGATTAAATGCTGATGCAGTCAGCGGAGGGCAGTGAGGAATTGCCTCTGCTCCTCAGAATGGGAGCCAGTGACAGCTGTCTGGGAGCGAATCTGGGGAAGGTTGGGAGGGAAGGCACCTGAGCTGGAGTCTGCACACACAGCTTCCGATCCTGTTTCCCCTCACTGGGCCTTGCTTTTCCCATCAATAACACAGAGACACTTGACTGAGTGACCTCTACCTTCCACCCAGCCTCTTCTATCTCACGTGATCTCTGCTCTAACCATAAGAAACCATAGTGCTAAAATCCCAAAGGAACAAAACCCCCCATCACCCACAGGAGTATCATGCGTTCCCCAGTGTCTGTCACTCTTCTGTGTTTTATGATTGCCACCAAAGCAAATGGATCGTTTCTCAGCGTGGAATGTGGCACGTTTGTGGGTCTACCTATACTTTGCCCTCTCCAAATTTCAAAAATGTTTTTACCTTACTAGATAGAAGGGGCTTTTGTTTCATTTTAAACCACCACATTATAGAGAGCCTAAGAGCTGGTTGTGTGTGTGTGTGTGTGTGTTCATCCTTTAGTTAAGAATGAGCCATTGACAGATTTTGTTTTTTCCTTTTTGGCAAATGTCATGAGGACAGCAGTATTTTAGTATAAGGTGACACTAGATTCCAGGGGTAATGGAAAAGGAAGCTTCCCCTGAGATTAAAAGATCTCACAATAGTGCAAATGTCCTTATAATAAAAGGATTTTTGTTTTCTTTTGGGTAGATGCCTAGTAATGGGATTGTGGGATTGAATGGGAGGTCTAATTTGAGTTAATCAAGGCGTCTCCATACTTTCTTCCAAAAAGGCTGTATTAGTTTGCAGTCCCACCAGCAGTGTAAAAGTGTTCCCTTCTCTCCAATTCCACACCAGCATCTGCAGCTTTGAGACTTTGTGATGTGGGCCATTCTCACTGGGGTTAGGTGATATCTGAGGGTAGTTTTGATTTGCATTTCTCTGATCATTAGGGATAACGAGCATTTTTTCATATGTTTGTTAGCCATTTGTCCGTCTTCTTTAGAGAAGGTTCTATTTATGTCTCTTGCCCAGTGATATATGGGATGGTTGGGTCTCTTGTTGAGTAATTTGAGTTCTCTGTAGATTCTAGAGTGATCGCGATCGTTGGAGGCTGACACAGGCGGAATCTTGGCTGTGATGTGAATAGGATGTCAGCGTGGCTCTCGCTAACCTGCCTTGTTGCAGGGTTCTTTTCTGGATCAGAGGTGGTATGTAAAGTATCTAGTTCAGAACCTAGTAACGCATAGGCACTCAGTGAACCTCAGTAAAAACTGTAGGTGATGCTGACCAGGATAAAAATAGCCCGTAGGAGATTAACAGGGGCTGGTGATATTAATTTGATATGTAAATAGAAAGGAAGAATTCATCTGATCTTTGAGTTTAACCGCCTGCAGGGCTGGGATAGTACTCTAGTGTTTAAGGTGGAGGGAAATGAGAAAGATTGGTGGAAGTTGCAGATCTGGCTTGGCGTGGCTAGTACTGAGGTCAGTTTTGGACGTAAGAGATGGCTAAGATATACAGTGGCTAATTAAGAAGTCAGGAGTTTAAAAAATGAGAAAATTATAAAACAAAGAAGCTGATTTTCTCTGAGTGATCATTGAAATTTTACTACTTTGCCTTCAAGGTATTGCCTAGCCCAAGGTTGATCCATCATGACCATTCTCTAAATTAAACCCTGCTCCAGGAAGCATAGTTCTCAGACCAGCTGTCACCTAGACCTTGTTAGCAATGCAAAATTATTCTGTCAGACGCTGCTGTTCAATGACTAAGAAAAAAAAGGAATGCAGAATCTTAGCTCCTCCCTTGGACTTCCTAGTGAGAATCTGTCCTCGAACAATGTGATCTACAGGTACTTTAAAGAAGTTTAAGAAGCACCGTTCTCAAGTGTGGTCCCCGGACCAGCAGCTTTGGTGTCACCTGGGAGCTGAGCTTGTTAAAAATGCCCATTCTCAGGCCTCTTCTGAATTTAGTCAATATGCTGTGTTTTAAGAGACTCAAGTGATTCTGATGCACCCCAAAGTGTGAGGAGCACTGCTCTGCATCTCGAAACAGAGCTGACCTCCTTCCTGTGTGTCTTTAGCCAGATGGATTGGTTGAACCCTGAAAGCAAAATTCAAGTCATTGTTAGATGCTGTTTCTCTCGTCATTTTACATTAAACACAGCTGAAGAAATCTTTTCACTGGACAAGGGCACTGTGGGTAAAATTACAGACCAAAGGAGGGAAACGTCGACGGTGGCTTAATCCTCATGACTTACCCATCAAAAGTTATTGAGCACAATTATGGAAGCCCAGCCCTTTATGTGCTGTCTCTCCTGAGGGACGCTATTAGTGAGACACTTACAGGGAAACAGGGCAGGAAACAAGCAGGCTCCTGATGCTCCTTACAATGGGATCTGCACGTCAGAAAGTCTGCAGTCTTGGTCTTCTGTGTTTCCAAACAATCAGATGGAAATTCCCCTTGTATGGATTATTTTCTGGAGTCATTTTCAGCAATGATGCTGGTTTACTCTTAGACTAGAATGTTTTTCAGCAACTGGAACCACCAGCAGTAAAAATTTACCCCCTCTTATCAAAAATGTCTGGCATTTCTGATTGATCCACAGTCATTACTCAAATCAATGTGACAAATAAGGGTCAGGGTCTGAATTCTATATACAGGGAATGTACAAAAATGGTTTTATACTGAGCATTTAATCATAAAATTACTTCTATTTTTTGCTACAGTTTACACAGTACATTACACCAAGTGACAGGAGGCGGGGGTTGTCTTAATTTGTAGTGTTTGCCAATTTCCATGGTGTAAATGCTCCCTCCAGGGCTGATTTCAGGCTACTAACGATTTAACAACTAGCTTCCAAAATTCTTACAAATTTAGCAGTTGGCGCTCACCAGCTCCAGCACACCACTGAAACAAACATCAAGGGACAAGTCACAGGTTTGTCACCAGCTCCAGCACACCACTGAAACAAACATCAAGGGACAAGTCACAGGTTTGTTTGGTTGTCATTAGTATAGGTCTGATAATGTCTGAAACAAGTACATTTGGGTGTTTTGAATCTTTTGTCTTCTAGAGATTTTTACTAAAATAATAATAATTACTAAATAGTAATTTACTAACTAACAGAATTTGATTTGAGACTACAGTCACGTGCCACGTAACAACATTACAGTCTCAACCAACTATACATAAGATGCTATATAATTATAAAGCCATATCTTACTGAAATGTTTCTGTGTTTAGATGCACCAGTACTTACCACTGTGCTATGGTTGCCTGTGGTATTCAGTAGAGTAACAAGCTATACAGGTTTGTACCCTGAAAGCAGTAAACTATACCACATCGCCTAGGTGTACAGGAGGCTGTAGCATTCAGATTTGTAGAAATAAACTCTGAAATGCCCCCCATGGCAACAAAATCACCTAATGGTATGTCTCAGAACATATCCCTGCATCATTAAGAGAGACAAAGTTATGTGCTTATGTTTTAAGTCTTGTTAAATCTAATTATAACAATACAATGATATGTTTCAAGTGCTTATGTTGCTAAAGTGGTGAATGGGTTTAATTTTAAAATACTTCTCATAGTAAGGAATACATCAAAATTATTCTTAGCCACAGCATTTGAACCAAAATGCAGAGAGATACTTTTTGAAATGGTGTTTGTGTTTACTGTTACTGAGGTTTGATTTCTCTTACAGGTATTCAGGAAGGAACACAATGTACCAAATGTAAAAATAACTGGGCACTGAAGTTTTCTATCATATTATTATATATTTTGTGTGCCTTGCTAACAATCACAGTAGCCATCTTGGGATATAAAGGTAAGCATGCTTTCCTTTTTTCTTCCAAATACCAAATGTTCCTCCACAAATTTAAGCTTGAAAAAAAAAATCATCTTTGTGAGTCTGAAATATCTTACTCCTATAACTCAGAGGCGAAATTTAGCAATGCGATAAACCCCCTCTCTGTGTCTTGAACTGCTTGTAGTTGTGGGATCTGAAAGGGGAGAAACAGTAATTCCTTTTGCTCTATTTCAACAATAATAATGGTCCTCCCAAACCATTGATGTTTGTATCCCCATGACGGGTAAGACTGAAACTGCAAGAGCAGGCAACCTAAGACAGGAGCTATGTTTTTCCACCATACAAAAAACAAAAGAGGGAATTGTTGGGCCCTGCCATGTGCCTGAGGCCTAGTGCAACTTCCCGAGCCTGACTAGAAGCAGATCCATCGAACTACTTCCGCGTACCAACGACTCAGCAAGGCCCGGCCTGAAACTGCCTCTACCTAGATACAGCCAAGGTGGTACCATGCCACTGGCCTGACCCTGTCATGCACCTCATCCCCCGCCTTCTTTCCCTGCCCCTTCTCCACAATAAAAAATAAATAAATAAAATAAAATAAATAAATAAAAATAAAAAAATATATATATATATACTTCCAAAAAAAAAAAAAAAAAGAAAGAAAGAAAAGAAAAAAGAAACAAAAAAGAAAACTTCAGTATTAACTCTACTCTACGTTCCAGCACACCAAACTGTACTTGTGACCTTCGGAGTGTTATTCTCCACCACAAATGAGAATGATGCTATTGCTCTGCTTTCCAGTACTAGCCATCTGGGGTAGCAGGACTTTGTCCAAGCACATTCCAAGGTTAATAGCAAACATCTAGACTTGCTTTTATTAGCTGCTTTGAATAATTTTAGTATGCTGTGATGGGTTTTACCTTCAAATAATTATAAGAAGCCTAATTTCTAGTCACCAAGAATGTTATTTTTTCTTTACTCCTATTCCAAAATGATTGTGCTATACATTAATATTGTATGAAAATTTTCACCAATAGCATGAAAAAATAATTGCTCAAAATTTCTATTTATTCTGTTAAATCCTTTAGTCAAGGGCTAGTGAGATAAGGAGTTATTTATTTAGACATAGGATTTTGGAGTTTTCTTGGTCGGGGTGGATGATGAGGTAGCCAATTGCTTCTGAAGAGTCTGAAGCCATTTCAAAGCAGCATTCTCCTTGACATGTGCAAGGCATTTCCAGAAAGTCTGCATTTTTTTCTGAAGTGCTCATCCAAAAGAAACTATTCACTCCTTCCATCAATGCATCCTCTTCTGCCGGCAGCTGCAAACCCCTTGGCATTTAGCAAAAGTCATTTCACAATTCAGTGCTTGTCTTGCACTGTCCTGGCCATTTAAAGACTGGTATCTCTTGACCAGCAAGCAGCATCATAACAGACCACTAAGGTTGGACAGAAAGTGGTTTCTATAATTAAAATCAGTTTACGTCGAGGGCTAGCTTACCTGATAAGAAGTTTGACTTAAATATATACGCATAGAACTAGATCTGTAGGAACAAACTATAAATGCTAGGGTCAAACAGAGGCCTCTAGGAGGCTTTTTAATAACTCATCCTCTAAGGAAACTGGCAAAAAAAACTCAAAAGTAAAGAGGAAGAAGAGAAGAAGGTTAGAATGGATATGCCCCTGTACACCAGCTGGGTTTTCCACCCCTCTGGGTAGAGCAAGGCCTAATCATACAGAAGGCGTTTCTCGCAGAAGACAGAGAAGACCCAAGGGACGAGTCTCCAACCCAAACAGATAAAGTGTTTCAGGGCTAGATGTCACCAAGGAAACACAAGCTTCAAGAATTGTAAAAATAACTGCAAAAGGAATGCTGAATTAGAGGCCTAGAAAAGGAATTACCAGTATTTTAATTAATAGGGGAAAGGCAGCATCCAGTATTGTTAACTCAGACCTTCATTCCAAATCCTGACTATTCTCCAACAGAAGACCTCAACCACGTATTTTTCACCCACAGTCTTTATTGCAAACCAGACGTCAAAATCATACCTCAGAAACAAGAGAGGTGGGGGGGGCCCATGCTTTTCTGTAGAAATGCATATTAGAGCCCCTTATGCTGCTTTGTTTTGTGAATTTTAGGCTTGTTTTCCAGGTGCACTCATTTAATCCTCAGTGTTACCGCAAAGATGAAATAAACCAACACGTGCTCAGCCATCTAAGTGTATCTGTCTTAGCTGTGACATCATCATCATCACCACTTAACAGATGAGGATGAGGACAGTCGTCAGGAAACCTGCACAAGATCACACAGCCAAGACGTGGCGCAGAGAGGATGCAAACCCAGCCTCTCTTCTTGCACAACTCGTGTCCACATGCATCTGCTTTGCGTTTCTGCAGAGCCACCTGCAGAGTCCCAGGAAGGGCTCCCTGAAAGCTGGGCCTGTTTTCAGCCGCCAGCTCAGTACTGCGCATCTCTTCTTAGCACCCTTGTGATAAGATTTAGATGGATTTCTGACACTGACTGTCAAGGGAAATTTTCTCAAAAATATTTGTTGCTCTGCTGAGTATGTTTCCCATATATAGCTGTCCTTCAAAAATAACTAACCTTAAAAAGAAAAAAAGAAAAAAAGCAATGTCTCAGGTTGTGAGGGTTGCTGTCCAGAGTTTACATGTCCCTGCACTCATCGAGGAAAGACAAGTCTTAGAGGAGCCACTTGGCCTTGGCCACACTAAGATGCTGAATCTAATTAAACCCAAGCAATACTGGTAATCACAGTTTTGTCCTTTTTCAGTTTTCCCTGGAAGGAAATGTTCAGCACAATACAAATATCTAGCAATCACTGCAGCTAATTACAAAATGCATTTGCTGAGAAACCAAATGGTTATAATATGACCCCCAAATGAACTCTCAAGTGGCTCCTTCGAGATGCCTACCAATGGGCAATCTGATTCAGTGCATCTTTTTCTTCACCAAATGCATGTGAAATCCTATTCCCTATAACTCTGCTTTTCAAAATGGTAGTCAACTTAAAAATAAGCTTAGATACTTCTTATTAAAGAAAATTAAAATCTTATCTTTATCAATGATCTGCAGATACAGAAACCCATATGCTGCCTAAAAATGCAAAGTGATCCTAATTAAAGAAGAAGAAAAAAAACACTTATCAGACCAGAGAGGCAGTGAACGGACTCCTAAGAATAGTAAACTCAGAAAAAAAAGAATTTAACCTAACTCCATTTGGAAACTTTTCATTAATATATTAGAAATCTAGATAGTTCTAAAGACAAATATAAGTATGGAGATGGGGTACAAGCAAATTATCAGTTATTAGAATCAGAAAGGCACCAAATAAAAAATGATAAGGGTGCCATATTTGATTCTGACATTACAGAGTACTGTGTTCAATTACAGCCAAAGATGTGATACCCCTCTGGCTTTGCCTAAACAACATAAAAACAGCTGCTCATTTTAGTAAGAATTCCGATTAATTATCAAATTGTTTCTATGATGCCAAAGAACAAATTTAATTGATTTCTGATTGAATGGATTATGCCAGTATAGACCAGCGGTTCTCAACCTGTGGGTCGCGACCCCTTTGGGGGTTGAATCACCCTTTCATAGGGGTCTCCTACATACATCCTGCCTTTCAAATATTTACATTACGATTTGTAACAGTAGCAAAATGACAGTTATGAAGTAGCAACGAAAATAATTTTATGGTTGGGGGTCACCACAACATGAGGAACTGAATTAAAGGGTCCCGGCATTAGGAAGGTTGAGAACCACTGGTATAGACAGTCAAGCCTCATATAATAGAATTAAAGTTTAAAAAGCAGTCCTCATCTAAAAAAAGTAAAAGAATAGGCTTAATAAAGATTAAATGAAAAGATGCAGAGACTTGGCTCCTACACCTTAATAACAAGATCAGAACAATTTAAGATGCTATTATCAAGAAGTGAGAAAAACACAGAAGGCCAGGGCATTTCGTGATGTATAACCAGACCCAAGACTCCACAAGGCAGCGAGAAATGGAGACTCAGTTCTGGTCCACGGCATCCAGGTTTCAGAAAAGCCAAATCCAGGTAATTAAGGATTAAATACTAAGATGAGAAGGCCTAAGAGAAAATGAGGGCAGAATTTTTGATCCTATATTAACCAAAGCAACCAGATATATTTATAATGTTCATTACTAATCAATTAATCAAGAAATATTTACTATTTCCTGAGAGGTATTGAGCATTTGATTGGTAGTTTTCAATTCTATATAGTGAATATCTTATCAAAGAGTCTGCCCCATTACTCTGGGCTGGAAATGCCAAAGTCCAAAGAAAACTCATTTATCTTCAGAAAGATAATTTTTTAAATTTATGCCACTGGGCTGGGTGCGGTGGTTCACACCTGTAATCCCAGCACTCTGGGAGGCTGAGCCGGCTGGATTGCTTGAACTCAGGAATTTGAGACCTGCCTGAGCCAGAGAAAGACCCTATCTCCAAAAAAAAGAAAACTAGCCCGGTGTTGTGGCAGGCGCCTGTAGGCCCAGCTACTCAGGAGGCTGAGGCAGGAGGATCACTTGAGCTCAAGAGTTTGAGGTTGCTGTGAGTTATGATGCCATGACACTCTACCGAGGGTGACAAAGTAAGACTGTCTCAAAATAAATAAAACTATGCCACTAAATCCCAGGAAGTCTATTCAGGATATCAGTGGGCTGGCTCATATAATTGATCTTTTCAAATTTTAATTCTGTTAACCGCACAGCTGGAATTCCCTGATATTGCATGCTTTCAAATACTGTGCAGGTCTGTTCCCTGCACAGTATTTAGTCTTTCAGCTAACACTAGCTCAGTGCCTACAGAGCAGCAGGCACTACGCTAAGCGTGCAACCGTGTGCTCTGAAAGCCACACAGCACACTGGTACATTGGGGTTCAGCAGCTGGCTCGCAAATGTGCACAGAAATTAGACTTCCAGATCGTGGACTCCGTAACAGGCTTTTGGGGTGACTTCCACTAAAACTTCTAGTTACAGGCATAAAACAGTACTTTCTGGAGGAAGTACTTAATACCAAACCCCTATTTGGGTCACGTGTGTTAAGTACCTTAGTAAGTTTTATCCATTTTCCTACTGACTTAGCTTTTCCTTGACAGTTCTCCATGCTGGCTGCCAAAGAGGCGCTATCTTCTAATTTCTACTCTTTCCTGGCCAAGAGTAAGTTCTACATCAAACACTAAGTTCATCCAATGAAAGTGTCCCCAAAATGCCTGGACTCATTTTAAACAAAACAACTTTTGTAGATTTCTCTCTGTTTGGCCACTGGACTGCAGTAATTTTCCGGACTGGAATTGTATCAAACTCAATTCATCCAGGAAGGCTGTTACCTGCCCCAGTAATCAAAGGACGTGGTGTGTGATGGTGATCTGAGTTAAGAGCTGCAGTGGAGGAGAGAGGAGAGCTAGGCTTGAAGGCTTCTCTCTGATGACATTAGGCCTTTAGTCAGGAGGTGCTGGGAAGCAGCCACACCAAAACTCGAATGCCCTTTGAGACGCCCTCTTATATGAATTACCTATTAGTAAGTCTTTGGCTTGGTATTTTTATTGGCAATAACTATTCAGCTCTTCCTCCTTCCTTTCCAATCAGTGGCTCTGGTTCCCAATTTCAGTCTAAAAAGGGCAAACAGACCTTCCTTTCATTGGCCACACTCTAGCATGCCTTTTCCTCCTCCTTGTCGAACATGAAATATATTTATATTTTACTCTATGAAAGAAAGGATGACCACTGAACCATGCAGTGTAAAAGCAAGGTATAAAATACCTCCAACTAGATAATCACAACACTTTTAAGGCAAGAAGCACAGATCAGAAACCATTCTACAGTAATGGCAGGCAGTAGTTTACATAAGGTTTCATTACCCCGTGAAACCCGGGTAGGTTCTGTTCTACTGGCATGAGTGCCTCAATCAGACTGCAGAGAGATCAACAGGGGTACCTGCGGAAAAAACACCATTAACAATGTCATGCGTAAAGGCACTCTAACAGCCAGCGTTTGGGATGAGATGAGTGACTCTGCCCTGAAGGATAATCCTTTCAGCAGACCAGCGCAGCCTAGCTTTCTGGAGTCTCAGAACCTCTTTTACCTAAAGGAGTATGAAGGGAGCACAGAATTTAGAAGTTTTTGTAGCGTGCTTAGACTTCCCTTCACACTCCCTAACACTGAGTGTCTAAAATGTTCAGTGGGAGGATTTTGTCAACAGTGAATTTATAATCAGTGTATGGTCATCTCACTGCCTGGACTACACGATTCATAATCTGAGCTATCACAACTGTGCAAAGGATCTGGCTGTTACTGGTTGTAAATCACAAAATAGCCCACCTGGTCAGCCCACCAATCTGTTATGTGAAATAACAGACTGTCATGTATCCATGGCCACTGGCTCCTTCATTTATTCCAGGGCATTTACTGATCACTGTCTGACAGCAGAGATCAGCCTGCTTCCTGGCGTGGGATCTATTCCAAGATCCCATTAGAACATGTCAGTGAAGGCTTTCCTCCACTTTATGCCTAGCAAATGCTAAGTGTTCTGTAGTTCCCTCTCAGTGATGAGACTTTTCCACTTCTGAATTCACCTACTGATAGAGGAATAAGAAAAACAAAAACAAAAAAAAAATCACACCCTCACTGCTATCAAGAAGGAAGGAGTAAGGCTCAGTTGACTAGGGGGTCAGTGTTCCTTGTCTCACATTAACAATTTGGAGGGTAGAAAACATGCAGAAATAAGCCAGCTGCAAGCAGACTGTCAGAGGGTTGAGAAGCATGCACAGGTGCATAAGATAATTCCCGCTGTGAGCGCCAGGGTGAGTTTCATAGAGGAGATAGCTTTTAAATTCAGTCTTGAAAAATGGCTTTATTTTGTCAGAAGGGACATTCCTTCTAGAATGAAATAAGCAAAGGCCCAGAAGGAGGGAATCCTGGGGCATGCTTGGAATAACAAGTGTCCTGGTCCCTCTAAGAAGATATATTCCACCACAGACTAGAAATAAAGGATTCACATAGTTCCTGGTATGTCTGCCTACCCAGAGAAATTAAACTTATGAAAGTCTATCACAGCAGTTGAAAAAAAAAATTATTTGAAGATCTGAAGTGGAGAAGGCATAAAGAATTCAAGGAGCAATGGTCACCTATGTCACTCTGAGAAATTCACAGATAAATCCAACCTCCTCTGCAAGAGTTAAAAGACCTAGTCAGATCCTCTCATGCGAAAATCCTGCAGCTGATGCATTCCAAGGTGAGGTTCTCTACCATTTCTAAGAAAAAAAGGCAGAAAAAAAGTCCCCCTTGGATTTGGCTTTCCCCAACTTTCTTATATCATGTGACGAAATTTCCTTTGGTTGGTCACTAGATTGTTGACTAAATAGGTAACAACCTGTAGCCCTCAAATCGTAAACAATTTTATTATGATGATGTAAGTGTTGGCTTGTATTCTGAATAAGTATGTCTGCTTAATCAGGAAGAAATGCAGGGAAGAGGGAGCTGGGCATATGTGGTTGCAAATGATTAGCATGTGCCTGCACCAGTTAGCCTCATGGAAAAGAAGCAGAAAGTCCCAGGTACTGCCACTTTCTTGAGAAGATAAACATGCTCCTTTGCCCCTTTCCAGTTCCTTCTAGCTGGAGACCTTCCTTCTCTCCACCCCTCTCCCCCAGCTCAAGGGGAGTGAGAGGTAGTTATTTAAAAAAGCTGTACCTTTAATCAGAAAGTACATGAGTGTGCCTGTAAGTTCTTTTCTGTTAGACACAATCAAAAGGCAAAGAACCTGAGACAGGCTGGTAACCTGAGTGCGAGCCCATCTCTAAGATCCCTGCTCCCTGGCTTCCTACGCTCAGCACATCAAGTCTTTGACTTCTAGGTCTAGTTTTTGAAGTCCATCTTTGACAGCACAGAAGCCCTAAAACAGGGCGAAGGATCTTCCCTACAGTACTAAAAATGCATCCTGCTCACCCTGTAATGTATTCCTTTTATCTGGAATACTCTTCTTTCTCATCTAAATCCACCCAATTATTCTTAATTCTTCATTCACTCTATATTCATTAAGGGCTGATGCTAAATCCTGGGGATAAAAAGCTTAACAAGCCATAGTACTTGCTCTCAAGGAGCAAATGGTCTACGTCTAGTTTCAAATTTTGGCATCCTGGAACACTGTTGTGAAGATTTAGAAATTATATTGAGGCAGTGAAATAATAATGAATGTCAAGGTTGATTAGCAATGTCTGCCACATGTGTAGCAGTTAGTGCTGGCACACATGCCATGTATTTGCCATCTCAGGAACCAGCTTAATTTCTGTCTCCTTAATAAAAGTTTTCTACTCCCAAGCCCAGTCTCCAGTCCTTAATACTATCACTCTTCTATTATCTTACCATTTAGCACTAGACTATATGGTCTTAACATTGTTAAGTTTGCCGTGCATCACAGAATCTCAAAATCAGGTTACACTGGAAATAAGTGAGGTCATTCTAGTTCCAATACTGTGAGTAAAGCTCCTCCCGGATCCAGGTAGGATATACGAAAAGCTGCCGTGAGCTTTGAGTACCACAGCTGGATCAAACCCAGCGAGATCACATCCCACCACATTGCTCAGAGCACAACTTTGGAAGCTAGTCAAGGTCAGCAATCACAACCACACTCTTTTGGCAAATGCCATACTCATGGCTCCACCACAAATTTTTTTTATCCTTTTTATAAATAACAAAAAAGATTGTGCTATAGGGCAGCACCTGTGGCTCAAAGGAGTAGGGCGCCGGCCCCATATGCTGGATGGTGGCAGGTTCAAACCCAGCCCTGGCCAAAAAAACTGCAAAAAAAAAAAAAAGGTTGTGCTGTGTAAACTAAAGTAACATTCATTTCAGCTTCCTAGCTCTTCAGAAAGAGAGGTTAAGGATAAAAATTACTTTTAGTTCACAAAAACTAAATGTGAGTAAGTCATTAAGAATGAATTATATAATCCCAAACTAATAGATAATCGCATGTATGGACCACGTATTTATTGAGTTTCTACCATATCTTTAATACTTCACCAAGCACTGTGTATGAAGTTTATAAGTCTTCCGGGAGGCTACAATTTAGCTGCACAGTGAAAGAAATACACATGATTTTACTAACAAATACTATCAGCCAAGTTAACACCACCTCATTGCTATTAATAACTGAATTGATATCTAGAATTTAGCTGAGAGCCATACTAATATGTTAAGTCTCAAACCCAAACCATTAGGGCTGCTAATACTTGACATGCACTCCCAGATCAATTTCAGGAACACTGCTATTTTTTAAACCACTGAGATGAAATATTCTTGATGCTTTCCCTAGGTGCAAAATACATCTAGAAATATCCATTTCAGATAAATTTAGACCCAATAAATGATATTTTTAGCAATCATAATTTCCACAGATGTGGGCTGACATTTATGATTAACCCATTATCCAGTTCAAAGCAGAGGAACAGTTTAAAATCGGAATCATGAAATACATCTTGATCAACCAAGATGATCAACCAAGTACACTGGATACATTTGCCTTTGGTATATTCAAATTGAATTTGCTGGTAAGATCCCCTTATCCTTGGTCTTTTCTTGTATAACATAGGAATTTTAAAGATAATTCAGGCAAATCTTTCCTACTACTAGATCACTCCAGCAACATTTTAAATTACCAAGATAAATCATAAAATCAAGTGTTTTTTTTAAAAGCATAATTATTCAGATTATTATTTCAATCCTCCATTTCAGTTTGGCTGTGAGGTTATGGCCTTAAAAGACTTCCCATCCAACAACAGCTATAAAAAAAAATTTCACTCGAAAGCTCCAGGGCCAGCCCAGCACATCTGAATGCACCTTGAGGTCTTTATGTGATCAGGTAGATGAACAGAATATACAAATGCATAAAATTCATAATCTGGGGATTAATCATTTGGTTGAGCAGAATATCCATATTTTAGAAATCTATTCTCCTATCTTATAAGTATTCATTTTATTTTAAAAAAAGAAAATTCCTTCAGTGTAGTTATGATGTTCTGATTTACATCTAACTTTTTAAGAACTGTATCAGCTAAAAATGAAATATTTTCAATAGCTTTTTATTCCAAGATTGCCGCTCTAAAACTTTCTCCTAGCTAAATTATCTATATAGCTCAAGAGGAAGCTGGGCTGTGGTTAAACCTAGATAGACTATCTCTACTGTCCTAATTCCCCCAAACAATTCCCAATTCTCCCCTTCACTGTCCACTGGAAGGCTTGGTGAAAGAGAAGATAGCACCATATAAAATTACGCCCTGGGTACTCTTAAATAAAGAATCACTCTACAGTAAGAGTCACTGAGCAACTTCCAATGGCACAAGCTACAAATAGGACCTCATCCCTCCCCAATCTTTGTCTTTGACTTTAAACAAGGAAACCTTATGTTAATGGAGGGATTATTGAAAGAGTATTCTGTAAGCCCATGAAAGCCACTTCACAGACTGTACAGAAAGCAGAGCTCTATGAACGGTACAATGGAGTCAACTCATCTTTTTCAAAAGCTCAACATCAGTGTTAAAGAGAACTTATATTGCTCCAATTTCTAGGCCTCTGTTAATACACAATGAACCCCTACTCATACCACTGCAAGACCATGGCACACGCATACTCAGAGGCCAGTTTACTGCTAGAGAATAATCATACTGTAAACCAGAATTTAACCTTGACATTGGATTAAATAATTTATCTTTTCAGACTATTCAACAGTTTCATCTACTAATTCAGAAAGGTTTTCTTCTCACTGACATATCTGAAACAGGTACCTTTAAAATAAAATGCCTAAAAAAAACCACAGAAATCAAAAGTTGACAAAAAATATAAATTAAATAAATACTGATGATCTCTGTAGAAACACAATATACTGCTGATTGCAAAAAAGGGGGGCGGGAGAGGAAAGAGGCATATTTACCAGAAAATTGAAAAATGTGGAGAGTTATTGAAAAAAAAAATTCTAGTCAATGCAGATACAGCAAACTATACTCAAAATTAACACTTTTAACAGTGCACTTGAGCTACACAACCACAGGTGCCACCACGCACACACACTGTGCCACCACGCATGTCCCCTGCAGTTGAACTCAAAGAGGCCCATACACAGAAAACAGTGTGATCAGTATCTCCTAGAGCTGCACAAGTTGTTGGTGTTTTTTTGATCATGCAAAAGGTGCCCTGGAATTCTTCAATGTCTCTAAATTATTGCTGTCAAATATTATCATTTTAGCATATGTAAGAAGTCTAGATATGGAATGACTCTTTTGAATTCTGGAGTCTACTAGTTAATTTCTTACACTAAAATAAGCTGATTATAAATTTGTATCTGGAATGAGCATTTTACTCAACAGGCCAAATACACTGAAATTAGTTTTTCTTTAGTATTTTAAATTATGTAAATGGAAATACAAATTTAACAGAAAACCCACATATGTATTTTCTAGAGATGGCCAGGAGTTAAATCTACTCTTTCCCTAGTAGTTTGTACTGTATATGGGCAAAGGCTTTAAGTAAGCCAGTTATAGAAACCCTCAAAGTAATACCAGTTTTCAAGGAAAGAAATTTAGCTTCAATCTGCCAAAAAGGAAAGATAAGGTGCAAGACACCTCCAATACCAGTTCTTAACAAAAATAACTGAAACTTTTTTTTTTTTTACATTAATATATGCAAAGACTTTTAAGAGCTCTGACTTTCCAAAAAAAAGAGAATTGCTAGAAAGTTACTCGGAATCACCCACAGACAATAACTGTCAGTGGTTTCATTTCAGGCAATGGGCTTGTGCCAAAAGGGACTGACATCTTGATGAAAGGATCACCAAAACGTTGTGAGAATTTTTTCATGAGTAAAAATCTTTCCAAGAGCAACAAGTTGTGATTTTCCCTTCTGCCACCATACAGAAACAACTGTAAGAAATTAACATGCAATAATAATTTGCACTTGCTTCTCTGCATTCATATGGTTCCAACTTCCATTCTCAGCTTTGGCATGTATACTTGCCTTCTATAAAACTCACCCTGCTGATTGCTACAGAACTATTATCTTAGTCTTTAGGCCTGATCTACAGGGCTAGTTTTAGCACAGCCCACGGCCATATTTATGTTTAACCAAACTGGTCACCTGTCGTACTGCAACATACATGAACCTTCATGATCTATGTGATAGAGAATGGTAAGGTTCTGGGATTAAAAGCTAGGAGACAAGATGATGTGGTCAGTCAGTCACAGCAAAAGATAATTAAAGTAAACACAAATACTTTGTACCATTCCATTTTATTACCATCCTATTACTCTATGACAAGGGCTAATAGGAATTTAATATGAAGTTCGGAATCATCAGCATAAAACCCATTGATTAGCTTAATTTTACATTTGCCTCTTCTGTCTTCCTGCCTTAAGTTCCTTAATTTGATCATTATCAAACTAGGTCCACGCAAGACCTACTTTATGTGGTGCTTTGATACCCACTTGATGAAATGACAGGTGAGACGTATATAAAAAAGAAAATGCCTACTTGTTCATAAAAGTCAATCTGAGCTCATGTAATTGCTTCTGATTCATTTTTCTCCTTGCAAATTTATACTTGGGTTGTTCTCAAAGAAAACATCAAGTATATCAGATTCAATTTTCATTTATTAAATTCTACCCTGATGTAAAAAAAGAAAACTCACACTAAATTTGGAAATCACACATTATTTAAGTGGCAAAGAGGTGTTTTAGAGAGTATGAAGACCAGCAGTAGAACACACTGTACTTCACTGAAAAGTTTTATGACATTTCTATGATTTTTTCCAGTTCAACCTTTTTTCCGAAGAGGAAATTTTTCAGAGAAAATAAATATACTTATTCAGTTGCTTTTCATGTATATTCCTTCTACTCATTTAATTGGTGGCCAAATATTAAACTACCTTCTCTGCAGATCATAATACTTGTCAGAAATAGCTACACTTTTTTTATTTAGAGACTGACGGCTTGACTTCTAAAACTGGGTGGATATGTCTCATAAATGCAGGTATAAACAAAGAAAACGTTAACACTAACTATTCTGGGATATAATCCACGGGGTATGTTAATGTAGAGATTGGTGCTTTTCATCTCTATTGCTCTTAAGGAAGTCCATACAGTAGCAGTTTGATTAGCTGGACAGACTCCTAATTGGGGGGTATGTCCTGGGCCTCTCTAAGACCCACTGCTTTGAGTCCAGCTACCGTCACAGGGTCCATGCATGTCACAGCACATCACTCTATTCCTAAAGAAAAGAGTACTTTCTGTTGCTCAAATAACTAACTCTTCACTTCTGAAAGAGGAATTTTAGTTTTCTATTCAAAAAAATTCCAAGTCAAAAGATTTAATTCACCACATCTAATTCACATAAACTGCTGTACTGCAAAGCTCCCACATGCTGGAGATAGAACGTTTTAAAGGTCAGATGGGGTAGGAACAATGAAGGGTTGGGGCGGATGAAGGTGGGTGGTTGATATTTCTATGTAATAAAGACTGATAGGAAGTACTGAGAATTGCTCTGATGACCAGTTCTTACCATTTTGAGAATCTTAGTCTTGGGCTCCTATTCTCCCTCTTCAGTCCAGGGAGACCAACCTGCAAAATACGTTTAAATACAGTAGACACATCACCTCACCACAGGTCAGCAATGAAAACGACTTCTTTATAGAGGTTACGAAGAACCATTTTCTGTGTTTTAGGTAAGTTACATGCAAATGATAATAACCACTCAGGTTTCTGAAAGAGCTTCCCAAGTGGTCTATAGGCTAACACCAGGGACAAAGGAATCCCTGGTACTTGGCTTTGCAGAGTCCTGGGCTATTCTTGGTGTTTGGTTTGTCTTTAAATTGCAGGAGTTCAAAAGGTTTAGCAACTGAAAAGTAGAACCAAGTGATAAAAATAGATTGTTTTCTGGCTGCTCTTTGTTCCCAGACATACTACTGGCGGTATATTTGCAATCAAGACGACAGAATAGGAACCAGCCTTCCACCGTGTAGTGTAATGCCTCAGAGTGGATATTTTTGGAAATGGCACTGCATTACATAACCTTCTGTGTTTAAAAAAAAAAAAAAAAAACCTACCCGGGCGGGGGGTGGGGGGGTGAGGGGGTGGGAGGTCCGGAATATACACCATTATGTCCATCTCCCTAAATCAAATAAACATTAATGTACATGCTGCAGTGATTTGCCCTCAGCCTTTATGTCAACAGAACACAGCTCTTTTGTTAACATAGTTATGACAAAAATTAAGATGAATGGAGAAACTAAAAGTTCTCTAAAAGGGTATCATAAGCTCTTAGAGTTTTCCTATAATGTTATTATAGATACATGTAAATGCAAATCAGGTTATTACCGTCACCAAGAAGAAAGAAAGCAGTCATTTATTTTTAAGCTTCCTCCCCCCAAAGTTCAACTGCTTTATAAAAACAATGCAGGAAAAGTGTTGCAAGATCTAATGCATGAAAAGACAGACCCTCGGCGGCGGCAGCACTGAAAGGAGCAATCAAGTGCAAGGATGGAGGGGCACAAATTCATTCCATAAAGCGGGGGTGGGGGGCCTTGCACGCACCAAAGTGCATTTAATGCAAAGAAACAAAACAGTTTCTAACAATTCTTTAGGAGCAAGAAGAACAAAATTAATCACACCAACAAGCAAAAAAACCCCACCCCTTCCCAAAAGAATTCATTTCTCCCTCTTAACTTGTGCATTTTAGAAAAAGCCCAAGTTAAATCCCAGTCTTAATGCAGCAAGACGAACATGCCAGAATTTCTCCAGCTCTTTAAAATTGAGAAGGAAGAAGCATGAACTCTGCAGGGTTGAAGGGTCCAGCCAAGAGCAACGGCAAGAAACCAACACAAAAGAGAAAGCCGCGCTCCCCGCCGGGGGATAGGAAGGGCACATACTTACAGACAAAAGCCCCGCTCCCCGTTCACTCTCTCTCCTCTCTACACCTGAAACACAAATGTGGATGAAAAAGGGCATCATGCTAGAAAGACAGATGGGGGAGTGGGGAGAGGGAGGAGGAGGGGGAGGGGAAAGGGGTGGAGGAAGAGGAGGGAGGAGGGAGGAGGGGGAAGGGAAACAAAACCCAAATCGGCTTCACTTCCAAGAAGTGCAGCCTTGGAAAAGAGGGGAAGAGCTCCCTGCCTCGCGCGCGCTCTCTCCAAGAGTGTGTGTGTGTCTCCTTCCCTAAGAGTCACTCTCTTCCTCTCTCTCTAGTCCTCCCTCTCTCTCCCGCTGGTGTGCTAGTGAACAATGAGCTAATTCTGATGGAGCTGGCGCGGAGCCAGCGCCCCAGCCTTGCAGCCACTGTGCAGCCGCCTAGGAGCCAGACTGCTTACTCGGCAGGAATCGGCGGCTCGGGCCCCGTCGGCGGGCGGCCAACGCGCGCGCGCGCCCCGGCACTCCGCACCCGCACCGCGCCCCGGGACGCCCCCACTGCGCCGCGCGGGTCCCCGGGGACAAAAGGGATCCGCAGCTCCGCGCGCCGCCCCCGCCCCGGCCCTGCCCCGGCGGTCCGGCGCGCACGAACCCGGGGCCTGCCTCCTCCGCCCCCGGCGAGCTTCTCCGCCTCGACGTGCGGTTGCTTTTCAGACAAATAAGGAGGCGGAGGAGGCGGTTTGGGGACGCGCCAGGCGCGAAGGCGGCCAGGGTGCTGCACAGCCCGGCGGCCAGCCAGGGCCGCGGGGAGAGGCGGCGCGGCCCGTACTGTAATAATAAACCTGCAGCAGAGGGCATCTGAGGGAAAGAGGACGGCGACGGGCGGCAGCCGCCTTTCCTTTTATGTGCCTGTCCTGAGCGCAGCAGAAAATGGTGCCCGCGGCGGCGCGGAGCCGCACTCGGACACACAAAGAGCCCGCGCCGCGCCGTGTGCGCACCGCCCGGGCCCGCCGCCAGCCTGGGACGCGCGTTCCGCTCCCGCCCGCGGGGAAGCCCGGGGCGGGCGGCACCCCCGAGCGGGAGGCACCCCCAGGCCGGGCAGCGAGGCCCTGTGGCTGCGCGTGCACACACACACACACACACACACACACACACACACACACACGTGCACACGGTCACACGCGCGCACACGCAGCGGGAGCCGCGGCCTGGCGGGGTTCGGCCCGAGACTTACTCTCCTGGGCTTCCTTCTCCTTCCCTGAAGGATTTAACGCGTTCCCCACCTCCTGCCCCTCTGACATTTTACTTTTTTACATTGAGAATTGCTTTAAAATATAAAGTGCCTTGCCAGTTCTGGTTTTGAAAATCTATAGTTTCGTAGTAATGTAATAGCTCAAAATTTTGCAACAAACTCAAACAACCTGGTTTTGTTGCCAACAAAGCTGGGTATCATTTTATGGTAACTGTCAGATGTTGGAGGAGCAGATTATTTCCTAATTAAACTGCTTTGCCAAGAAAAAAAAAAACCAAAAACGTAGGATCATAATGTCTTTTAAATTTGCTATCCACATTTTACCCAGGATCAAGGAAAGCAATGTTTTCTATTGTAACAAAGAAAATAAGACCAATTTACAAAATTCAGTTCTTAAAATTGTTTACAGACTGTCTTATTTTTTAGATTTAAATATATCATGTACAAAAATAGAAAACCTTAAAAAGCAGTACTTTACACTCACAAATCTAAAAGAATACATTAAGTTCTTTGCGAGCATGTTCTGGGACTGTGGATTTCCTTTCAAACTACCAAAGCCACTGTAGCAACCAATGTGTTAGGCTGCACTGGGTATGGTATTGAAGGAGCTGGCTAAGAGTGTCCCTGAATTACTACTCTAAGATATCAGTCATTTTCCTGTAAAAAACTTATTTGAGAGCCATGGCTAAGAACAAAGGGAAAAAATAAAATTCAACAGATTTCCCGATGCCTTCAGTCCCAGTGCTCACCTGCCAGGGAAGTGCTGGAAGGAAGGTATACTGAGCAGGCTGTGGTAGGACAGGGGAGCGTCCTAGGGGCTTGTACTGCACGTCTGAAACCCAGACAAGCCGGTTAAGGGCACCTCAACAACGAGATCTTTGGTGTTCACCTGAAACTTCAGGTTGGAAAGTAAAGCCAAGGCAGTACCACCACATCAAAGGTACCAAAAATCGACCTCAGGGTTCTGCAACACCTATACACATATACACACAGGGACTTCAGTGTATATGCAAAACATACCCAAGATGTCCTTTCAAAGCACAGGGAAACATAGGATTTAGTCAATGTTAATTTTTCTTCATTGCAAACACAGACCTTCAGGTGACAGATTTTTTTTTTTTTTTTTTTTTGTGACAGAGCCTCAAGCTATGGCCCTGGGTAGAGTAGAGGAGAGTAGTCACAGCTCACAGCAACCTCCAACTCCTGGGCTCAAGGGATTCTCTTGCCTCAACCTCCCAAGTAGCTGGGACTACAGGCGCCTGACACAACACCCAGCTATCTTTTTGTTGCAATTTGGCTGGGGTGCGTTTGAACCTGCCACCCTTGGTATATGGGGCCAGTGCCCTAATCACTGAGCCACAGGTGCCACCCAGGTGACAGATTTTTAAGAAATAAACACTGAGTATTTCAACCTATTCATCAGTTGTGCTCTAGAAAGCACTTATAATCTGATGGTCCAAGAAGCATTCTTGAGTCCCTTCTAGGAGCAGCAGAAACTGCAGCATTTGCTGTCCAGGATCCTCCCTGTGGCCCTGCTTAGCCCTACTCCCACCTATCCTGCAGGTTGTACAATAGACCCGCTCTCCTAAAATTCCTTCTGATGCATTGCAGAATAAAGGCACAATGTGACCACAGTCTAACTTTCTAGCCTTCTCATCCATCTCTCTCCCAATCACGGAATGTCAGTCCTTCACATCAGTCTGATTGATTACTTAGGGCACATATTTATCCCTGGACCATTAATAGTCAAGAAGCAAAGCCACTGAAGATTGACTTAAACCAAGATGTCTCAGCTGTTCGGTGATATTGACATCTGGGACTGAATAATTCTTTGATGGGGTGGGGGTAGAAAGGCATTGTCCTGTTCCTTGTGGGATATTTATTTAACAGCATCTCTGTCCTCTCCCCTTTGGATACCAGTAGCATATATCAGGTATTACACCAAACACGCGTTGTCCAGACACTGCCCAAGGTTCTGGAGTGGGGGACAGGGAGTGGTAGAGAGACACCTCTGGCTGAGAACCACTGGCTTAAACAGTCTGATCCGTTCCTTGACATGGAAACAGGTAGCTTCACTTGAGTCACTTGAACTGCATGGAAGACTTCAGAGACCTCCTGAACCAAATCAGTGTTTTCTAAGAGAAAAGGAAAAGGAAATAGGCAATGCCCTTATCTTCATGGAATTGTGTCTAAGGGTGAAGGGGTGGAGAGACAGCCAAAGTGAAGGAGCAGTGTGACAACAATTACAGAGTTCTGAAGAGGGGTGCACTGTGGGCACAAAGACCCCTTTCAAAACCACACCAGAGTTTTAAAGAGTTTCCTAACGGTGGTGATAGCTGACTGAATTTGTGAAGTATGAGCAAGAGTCAGCAAATTGAAGGAGGAAGAAAGGAGTGGGAGGGGGCACAGAGGCGGGGCAGACTCTGAGTTAAGTAATTTGACTGGTGACATCAGATGATAAGAGAAGGTAAGACCCCTGGGTCAGAGTGGGACACTGTGTCTTGCCCTTAGCAAGTATACCCAGGAACGTCCCATCCAGAGTATCTGGTCAAAAGGAGAAGACACACTTTTGATTCAAAGTACTTTGTTCTCTGACATTTCCTGGTATAGCCAAATATATCTCAAATATACATTCCTGCAACTCCACTCTCATTTTCAGTTTTGTCACTTTACTTAGAGTAACATGTTCCAATAATTTGAGTTTTAGGTGAAAGGCTATGTGGGAAAGTGTGTAGAGTCAGCTTGAGGTGACCTTGGATAAATGATTTAATCTTTTAGTCTCAGTTTATTTATCTTTCAATTGGGGTTTATTCCACAGTACCCACATGCCTTATTATGTGAAATTTGACACATAAGTTAGAGTTGTACGCATATATATGGTAGCAGTAGGTATTACAGATAGCTTTATAGGATAAAAGTTCCCTGGTGTTTCCTGGCCTGCCTCTCCTTCTGGCCTCATCTCCTGCCCCTCCCTGGTCAGGCTGAACGACCACTGCTCCCCGTGAGTCACAGTGCTGCACAAGCCAGAGCCTTTTCACTGGCTATCCCCAATGCTGGAATGCCTCTTTCCCCTAACTCTTGCACCTCTTTTAAAAATTCAGTTTAGGAATTACCTCCTTTAAGAAATTTTCTTTATGTATATAGGCTATGATTTAATAAAAAAAAAAAAAAAAGAAAAGAAAAGAAAAGAAAAGAAAAAAAAAGAAAGAAAGAAAGAAAAGAAAAGAAAGGAATTTTCTTTGGATCCCTGATCCAGTTTTGGAAGGAGCCTGTGTTCAGAATGCTCCCTGTGAGGAAATCTATGCGTGTCCTTATTCCTCTGCAGCCTCATTTTAACTTTGTTTCAGTCTTCACCACCAGACTATAAATTCCATGAAGCAACAGACTGTAGTAGACATTGTCGGTTGCTTACCTAACATTGATTGTCACTTTCCGCTTCTTGAATGAAACTCCAATTTTACCCTGGTCTCTACCCCTACCCAAGATTCAGGGAAGGTGATCCTGAGGAGTAGATCTTAATCATTGTAGCAAATACTGAATTACTTGGGTCTGAAAATGATCTGGGGATGCATTTAACCTAAGTTTAACCAGTCAGACTGAAAAGAATTATATTGCATGTTTAAGAAATTTGAATGCTATTCTTAAGGCAATACAAAACTATTGAAGAAATTTAATCTGAAAGTGACACGACAAGATTTTTTTTTCCAAGAAAGATTATTCTGGGAGCAAATTGGAGGATGGATTTGAGTGGGGAGAAAGAACAGAATTGAGGAATTAAGATCAATTAGGAGATTATCAGAGTAATCCAAGTTAGTAATTATGAATGGCTCAAAGTAACATAGAGACCAATGGAAGAGAAAGAAGAAAGGGATTCAAGTTACATGATGGGGGTAGAATTGCAGGAGTCATTATAGGTTCATAGAGCCTGGGAGATTAGCTGGAGATAAGAATCTAAGGTGATTCCAAGCTTCTGGCTTTGTGACTGCGTAGATGATGATGGCCTTTCTTGAAACAGAAAATAGAAAGAAAAGTGGATTTGGAAGTTGGTAACGATTTCACTTGTATACCCAGTGAATGCACAGCTCACATATTCATTTTCCAACAACTAGCCTTGTGTAATATTCTTACCACCATCCCTCTTTCCGTCGTGTTTTCTTCTTGGCACATGCTGAATTGTGCCCCTCCCCAAATTAACATGCTAAAGTCCTAACCCTCAGGATCTCAGATTGAAACTGCATCTGGGGTTTTTAAAAAGGTAATTAAAATAAAATTAGGTCATATGCTTGGGCCCTGATCTGATGTGACTGGTGTCCTTCTAAGACGAGGAGGTTAGGACACACACAAAGGGAAGACCACAGAAAGACACTGGCCCTAAGCCAAGGAGAGAGGATCCACAAGATACCAACCCTGGTATCTGTTTTCTGTCTCTAAAACTGTAAGCAAATAAATGTTTGTTAAGTCACCCAGTCGGCTATGGCAGCCCTAGCAAGCTAATATGCTTTCCTTGCACTCAACATGTGGAAGAGTAAGGGCTCTGTAATGTTCTGTTTCTTAGGAGATTTAGGATATTGTACAATGGAAAGTCTAAGAAGGAGCCTGAAGCTGAAGAAATTATATGTCCACCGAAAGGAAGGCTTTATCCAAACCCACAGGTCACTTCAATATATGTATGAAAGTTGAAGTCGTGGGGACTCAGCTAAAATCCATTGTTCGTTTTTCTCAGAACAGCATTCCAAAACACATAAAGGAAGGGAACTTATTTACAATTGACCCTGTCCACTTGCAAGTTTCCAGCTGTATTTACACAGCTGCTGAAGGCAACAGAGACGAGAGATTCTCTATGCACCTCCGAGAAACCCATACTGAGAATATGTTCAGAAAATTGCCTTCATGTTAGAGAGGCCAGAAGTCTCGGGAAGGAACTGAACCACTGAAAATAGGTGTCAACTTAGCCAAATGTGAAACACGAATGCAAAAGTGAACACAGGAGGACTTACAAATACATCACTCTATACAATGTGATGGGGAGCAGAGCATTTGAAAGATAAAGGACAAATGTAAGAAGTGAGGAATTTTTTGAAAATTATGGTGCTCGCAATCCTGTATTTCATCCAACATCTGAAAAATTGAAAATCCCTGGAAAAGTCAAATTAGTCCTCGTGGAGGTGAAGAGCAAGGAGGCTGTTGCAGAAACAGATAAATGGAAAGAATGTCTCAAAGGAAGATATATCCAGATTATCCTACCACGCAAAACAGACCATATGAAACACATTTAAAAATCATCCTTCTGCTTGCCTTAAAATTGATCTGCACCATGGTGTAAAACTTTAAAAATAATACTGGTGGTTAATGCTGTTCCAAAACAAGTAAAAGGAAATTATTTTAAAATGTGTGTGTGTGAGTGTGTGTGTGTGTGTGTGTGTGTGTGTGTTAATTCAATTGCTTTAACAAAGAAGAATGTTCTTATTCCCCTGGGAAAATTTTGAATTTTACAACTGAATAAATTAGTGGATATTTTCCATAACACTGGAGAAATGCAGACATGTGTTCTAAGAAACCCAGTAAAACTTACTATTTTGTTACAGCAAGGTATTGCTGGTCTTATCAATCAAGAGGTAGATTAACAAAAAATACCTTTTGATTCATCCCCTGACATGGTGCCATGGTTTAAACAAAATTCTGTAGATACTAAATCTTAATTTGAAATTAAGTCAAGCACCTTGAGAGCAGGGAAAAGTTCTTTCCTGTCACAGTGGACTGAGCCTCAGACCCATCCTAGGATTCAACAGAGCCTGAGTACACAGGGTTACAGTTCCGGACACTCTTATGAAGGCATCTTCTTCACCTGACCACCACATATGGAGCTGCTTCAGTGTTCAGCCAGAATTGGAAAGAGAAGGAAATTGTGCAAAGAAAGAAAGAGCTGATTGGAAGGTAAAGATTCTTTACGTTTAGAATAAGGTTAAAGGAAGGAAGGAAGGGAAGGAGAAAGGGAACGACTGAGGTTCTTCTTTTCAAATGTTAGGGTAATTCACCTCCTTTCCTTGTAATAATACTCAAGAAGCCTGCCAGAAACTTCAGTCATTAGACGTTATGGACTCCTGGAATTCCTGGATATAGACATATAGGATAATGAAGGCATTTGTATTAACAATAGCAATATCACATGTTATACTCTTTTCCAAGCTATAAAAATCCTTCAATATGTATCTCATAAGCTAAGATTTTCTTTTTCTTTTTTTCCTTTTTTTTGAGGCAGAGTCTCACTCAGTTGCCCTGGGGGTTGAGTGTTGTGGTGTCATATCTCACAACATCCTCAAACTCTTGGGCTCAAGCAATCCCTCTTGTCTCTGTCTGCTGAGTAGTTGGGACTAAAGGGGCTGGCCACAATGCCCAGCTAATTTTTCTATTTTGGGTAGCAATAGGGTCTCACTTTGCTCAGTCTGGTCTTGAACTCCTGAGCTCAGGTGATCCTCCCACCCTAGCCTCCTAGAGTGCTAAAATTACAGGCGTGAGCCACCAGCTCTGGTGAAAAAGATTTTCTTACTTCTGTTTAATAGATGAGGAAACAGAGGTGGAAAAAGGAAGGGAGTCGCTTAGGATCACAGCTCTAGTTGGTAATGCTTAGTGGACTGTCTAAATCACGACTAGGCTACATTGCTTTTCACCATAAGCCCTCACTTCCCAGAAAATTGCATTTAAAATAATCATCCTCCATGTGCAAGTACTGTTGGCTCCAGGACCATATAGTCCTGTATCAATCCTGTGACACAAGTATTATCAGCATTTTCATAGGTGAAAAACTACGGTAGAGAGAGGTGAAGCCACCAAATTACTTAACACAGTGTAAGTGGTGGGGCTGGGACTTGAACCTAGGAAGGCTGGCTCTAGAATCCTTACCCATCATGCTCTTGTACCTCCCTTACTGTGCCTAGAAGCGCAGGAACTTGCAGGTCTGCTGGATGTGATTAGGCCTTGCTCCTTATCTTCTCTTAATTTCTTAGTTTCACTCTCTGGTTTCTTCTCTGACCACTCCTTCTTGGTTGTTTTTTTTGTTTGTTTGTTTTGTTTTTTAACAGATCATATTCCTTTTACTATCCCATAAATTCTGATATTTTCCAGGAATGAGATAGTTCTGCAGGCAGAAACAATTTGCAAAAATGGCTCCTAAACTGTTCCTGAACCAGCTTGTGATTCCTTGAGGTGATTAACTTATTTCACAGATAGTTCTGAATCACACCATTTGCCAGCTACTCCACCGAATACTGGTAAAGACATATTATCAAAAAGCAGAACTGAAAAACTCAGATTGCCTTTCCCCACTGCACACACATGTACACTCACTCACAGACCTGTCTCTGATCTGTCCTTTCAACAGCGCCAGGTTTTATAACTTCATTTTGATTGCGGTGCTACATATAGCCTTTTTTTTTTTTTCTTTTTCTTTTTTTTTCTTTTAAAGACAGAGTCTCACTTTGTCGCCCTTGGTAGGGTGCTGTGGGGTCACAGCTCACAGCAACCTCCAGCTCTTGAATTTAGGCCATTCTCTTGCCTCAGCCTTCCGAGTGGCTGGGACTACAGGCACCCGCCATAATGCCCAGCTATTTTGTTGTTGCAGTTTTGGCTGGGGCCGGGTTTGAACTCGTCACCCACCGTATAAGGGGCTGGCACCCTACCCATTGAACCACAGGTGCCTTTTTATTCTAAATTAGACACCTACCTGGAGTCAAAATGGTTCCCGATCATTTTTTCTAACATTGTAAAGTGTTACTTCAGTTGACCCTCAAAGGTGCCATAATAAGACCGTAAGAATTTGACCCTGTGACTTGGAAGACCCAAGAGAATTCTGAGACTGTTTGCATTAAAAGCTGAAATCAGGACAGTTCCAAGAAAAACTGTCAAATCTACACTTGCATGGACTTACCTCATTTTGCACCAAAAATGTCAGTTCCTTAAGATCCAGCTATGATCTCTTAACTATGCCCTGAAGAGCTGAAAGGGTGAAAAGCCTGGGCTGCTCATTAGAGAGAAAAATCTTATAGTTAGACAACCAAGAAGACGAACGTAGAGGGTAGTGAGTGCAGGTCATTCTGCATCATCCACCTTAGGTTGCCTCCCCCACACTGAGCCAGCTTCAGGACACCTGAGCGTCTCTTTCCTCGGCTCTCCCTCCAGAGTCATTGCTCGGCCGTCCTAACCCTTAGTTTCTCCCTTCCTCCTCCTCCCTTCGCCTGGAGTTCTGCTGCTTCATCCTTCCAGCCCCAGGCTCCAGTGGTCAGTGCTCTGCTTCTCCTCCGTGGAGCTGGGCTGCTTACCAGTTCTGCTGGGGAAGAAAGCAAACGGCCCAGGAAAGGGAGCGAAAAGGGAATTCTCCTTGCAAGGACTTGGCAAGAGAAGCGAATTTCTTTTCTGTCGTAAAGCATATGTGTGGTCATTCTTCCTGGGTTGCTAAGTTCAGAAACATCTTCATTCCTTCTGTCAACAAATTTATTTTTTGTAGTTTTGTAGCTTTAAATGCCCTACATTCATTTTGTCCACTTTCTATAAGTTGTGATTTACTTTAACACTCCCCCCATACTAGGGGTTTAAAGACATCCAGGAAAAGCCTCCGTTGGTAACATAAAAACCCATCTGTAGGAATGTGTACAGTCAAGTCAACTGTCTGACTCAACTGAGTCAGCCTGAACTGGGGTTAGACAGAACTGTATGTTTGCAACATAAGTAAGAGGGAAGATTTTCATGAAATAAGTAAGGAGATAAATCGAATTTCAGCTTTTAAAAAATCTATTTTATTTTAAAAATCTTCACCAGGTGAAAAGTAGCAGAAATCTCTCACCAACACAGACGCCGTTCCTTTTGTCCAAGTGCCCACAGCACATCCCTTCATGAAGGCGCTACAAGTTTCGTAGACTCACCTTCCCCAAACCGAAGTTGTCTCCTGTAGATAACTGAGACTATCTTCTGTTTTTTGTTTTGCTTGTTTTTTTTTTTTTTGCAAATGGCCCCACCACCAGGTCCTCAGCAGCCAAGGTGAAAAACCTTCCTTAACTCCCTCTTTTACTGATCCCTGATTTGTGTTCATCCTATATTTTAAAGGGGATCCTTTGAGCCTGAGCTCAAGCATTGCCTCCTATATAAAGCTTCCCTGATGGCCTCAATCACTCCCTAGGGTACCATTCATTTCTCTTCACTAAATACTAATGGCACATCTGCAAGGCAAAGTGGTCAGCACTGGAGTTAGAGCTGTGGACAAGACGGTCCCAGGTACCGTCCTAATGGAACTTAATTCTACAATTACAATCACAAATTCTAGACACAAGTGAACAAATTAGGAAGCAAGCCATTTCAGATAGAAAAAAAAAATTTTTTTTTAAAGAGATGAATGTGGCAAAGATTGCCTGGGGTGGCGGGGGCAGGGTGAGAGAAGAGGCATTCAGGGAAAGCCTCTTTGAGTCAACACTTGAGCTAAAACCTGAATGAGGAAGAACCAATAATTGAAAGATACAGAGATGGAGAATGAATATTCCTATCAGAAGAAGGCAAGAGCACAGGTACCCAGGCAGGAATCTGAGGGGTTCAAAATAAGAAGATGTAAAGTCTGAGACTTCATGTCTTTTATGTTTACCTGGATGGAGCTGGAACATATTCTTAGTAAAGTATCTCAAGAAGGGGGGAAAAATTACCCAATGTACTCAATACTATTATGAAACCAATAACAAATTCATATGAATGATAAAACACAAATATAGTCCAGAAAGCAAGAGGGGACGGGAGGGTGAGGGGAGGGGAGGGGAGGGGAAGGGAGGGGAGGGGAGGGGAGGGGGGCATCTGGCGGGATCTCTCACCTAATATGCACAATGCAAGGGTACATTTCAAAGCAACTAAGAGTATATTATAAATGTCTTAACACAAAAAATAAGGAAGTGAGGTGATGGTTTTGTTAATCAGTTTGATTTAAGCATTCCACATTGTATGTCAAATCATCACATCGTACCCCATAAATGTATACAGTCATGATTTAATAAAAATTAAGTTAAAAAAAGATAAGAAGAGTGTGATTGAGATCTCAGGACCAGAGTAGAGTGAGCAACGGAAAAGAGCAATAAAGAGAAGATGAGAAAGTCAGGCATTTTTCTAGTTTGGCACACATTGTCTCTATTTTAAAGCTTGTGCTGTTTTGCTGTCCTTATCACCACACTCTGGGGATTTTTTTTTTTTTTTTTAAGACATAGTCTCACTTTGTCTCCCTTGGTGGAGTGCCGTAGAGTCATAGCTCACAGCAACCTCAAACTCTTGACCTCAAGTGATCCTCTCGTCTCAGTTTTTCTGTTTTTAGTAGAGACTGGGTCACCTCAGCCTCCCGGGATTACAGGAGTGAGCCACAGTGCCCGGCAACCTTGGGGATATTTTTTGATTTTTATACTCCTTATGTCTGACACAAAACCTGGTTCAAAGTAGGTAAAATATCTGTTTAATATTTCATTGTATAAATATGAAAGAATTCATGTGTTTCTTCTTTAAGAAAAGTTGATGATGGCTAAATTGGCTCAAGATATTGAGGTTTTATTGACTCTTTAATAAATTAAGTCAATATTCAATTTTAAAGATACATAGAATTTGTGGAGAACTACAAAAGGGAGCTATAATTTCTCTCTTTAGGTCATAGAAGCAGTTTCTTAATTCTAGAATTTATTTAAAGTGTTGGAATTAATCCTCAACCACACCAAACTCAAGCTTGATTTAGTACCAAAGTTGAAATTAAGTTGATGCTAACTTGACTAGACTTTAGGAAGAAAAATAATGAATTCTTTCTAATTTCCCCTCCCAGAGCAACCAAGAGAGGAGGAGCTCTAGCTTGATTTCAATGAGGTCTTTCAAAATGTTTTCCACGGTTCACACACAGAAACTTTCTCCCAAGAAACAAACTTCAATATCAAAACTTGGTTTTCTCCTGAAGGATGAAGTGTTCAAACTTATTCTTATCATTCACTTTAATATATTTTGTAATTTTTCCCTACAGTAGTTAGAAGAATTACACGGATGTTTCCTTTGGAAATAATAAAATGATGTAAGATGGTTTTGCACAGTAGTTAAAGACCTGAGTGATGGGAGGGAAGAACAAAGGAACAGGTACGTTTAGGAAGTGCTGCATTGAGCATTCTCAGCTGTACACTCTCCCTTAAACTTGACAATTTCTTGGAGTGAGGCATTCTTTCCCGCATTTTAACAGGTCTGGTATTGCTGAGTAAACACTCTGCCAGAGAGCACACACAGTTAGTAAAAGGCACGGATAAGATTTGAAAGTGGAACAGTCTGACCAGAGGTTTCATGGTCTTTTACATATACATACTGTACTGTGTGTATGTATGTAGTATACATATGTAATGTATGGGTGTATATATTGAACATTTATACATATTTAAATATATATACCACGACAATGTTTAGAAGCTAGATTTGATTATGCCATCAAAATGTAGTATGTCCTTGCGTCTTGTATGGTTCAATAAAAATAAAATGCATTATTTCCCTATCCTAATGCAAATCAAAATTATAACGAAGTCTCCAAGAACATTCCTTATAACTTCAGTTTTAGCTAAAGAATTGAAGCAAAAGAATTGCAATTACAGAATGATTTTTAACAATTTGTTAAAGTCACTTAGGTGACTAGCTGTTATGAGCGCCACTATGAAATATTTTCATTAGGAGAAGTTTTAGGGGAAAGGTAATTATTACTGGGGTGGGAAGCTGGACTGGAAGGTTTTCCAGAGTCTGTCTGCTTCTAACCCTCTAAAATCCTATAACTCTAGAGCTTGGAACATAATTAGTGTGTGAGATTTACAAGCAAGGTCTTGTACAACTGAAATGCAATTCTATAGTTGCCTTCAAGCTGTGATTTGTAAAATTATATCAATCACAGTTTATTAGGTCAAGGGCTCACCTTTGCGCTCCTAATAAATAAGCAGAGGTGGCTCGGCACTCGTAGCACAGTGGTTATGGCACTAGCCACACACACCAAGGCTGGCAGGTTGGAACCCAGCCCGACAATGACAACTGCGACAAAAAATAGCCGGGCATTGTGGCTATTGTAGCCCCAGCTACTTGGAAGGCTGAGGCAGGGGAATCTCTTGATCCCAAGAGTTTGAGGTTGCTGTGAGTACTGTGATGCGACAGCACTTTAACAAGGGCAACATAATGAGACTCTGTATCAAAAAAGAAATAAATAAAGTAAGCAGAGGTGAAATAATAGAGGTTTTTGTGTTTTTTGTTTTTAATTCTTCCATTGTTTCAAAATATAATTCCTTTTTCCTTTTTTGTTAATCCTTCTTTTACTAAATTTATAGAAACCATTTTGAGATTTTCATTATGAGCATGCAAAGCTTTTGTTTAAAAAAGGCAATTACATGTTGACCCAAGAAATATTCTAGTCTCTGAAAGTCTGGAAGTTCAGCTGAAATAATAAAATCATAGTTTGGTTTAGGTGAACATCTTGTGTACCTGAGAAGCATACTCAGTCTTGCTGAGCTGAAATGAACAGGTGTGCAGCTTCAATTGCAGAACCAAGTTCTCTCCTTCAGCCCCTCCCCACACATACCATTTTGGATGCTTCTGGTCCCATGGAAACTGTAATCATGACCTTGGACCAGGGCAAGCAGTGTGTTTCCTGTGAGAACACAACTGGAATCATTTCCGCCTCAGCATCTGGAAGGTGTTATTTTCCTGAAATGTTTCTTTTCATAAATTTTCTTTATTGTGCATTACAGGAGTTTAATATAAATGAAGCTGTGTTTCATAGCAGGACAGCTTTGGATTAGGTAGTGTTATCTTGTTACTAATGGTTACTGCTGCTTAGTTTCTCTTAAATAGCAAAATGATGATATTCAACTTGTCTATTTTAGGTTCCGTGTTTATCTGTGTTCAACTGAAGTCAACATAGTCTATTCAGAATTTTAGTATAACCTACACCAGCTTTCTGCAGCTGTTAAGTGTGTTCATGTGTCATCCATGTCTCTGGCCGTGGGTCCCAACGAACAGTAGAATGTGCAAGTTACAGTGTACATAACTTCCTTTATTTTATCTGAGATTATTATGTGGAGATGTGCATACATTTTGCTACATAGTTTGCTTTTCTAAGGCTAAAGTCAGATTTACAGGTGTGTACTTCACCCAGGAAGTGCGCGATATACCTGTGCAGTGTACCACAGGGAATTGACCCATCCCCTTCTCCCCATCCCTCCTACTTGAATTTCACTGAGTTTTGCTTCCATAGGAGCATTTAGGCATTGATCAACTAGTTCCGATTTAGTACTGAGTGCAAGTGGTATTTGCTTTTCCCTTCTTGTGATTCTTCACATAGGAAAATGGCGTCCAATTCCATCCAGGTTGTTACACAGGATACTATATATCCATGTTTTTATGGCTGAATACTATTCCATGGTGAACATATACTACAATTTATTGATCCATTCAGGTATTGAAGGGCGCTTGGATTATTTCCACATCTTCGCCATTGTGGATTGTGCTGCTATAAACATTTGAGTGCAAGTGTCTTCATAATAAATTGTCTTTTTTTCCTCTGGGTAAATACCTAGTAGTGGGATTGCAGGATCAAATAGTAGGTCTGCTTTTACTTTCATTCAATTTCTGAGCCTTTAGTTAGTTTTAGATTTTATTTTATTTTTTTAAGAAACTACTATTTGCCCAGCACAGTACTATGTTCTTGGATTAAAAATGAATCCTTTGCTCGAGGAAGATATGGTCTAGGACAGAGATAGAATCATAAACTTACATAAAAATTCTAGTAAATACTGAATTCCCTGTAACAAATATAATAAAAAATTGTATTTAGAGGTTACTAATTGGTCCTTGACACCTCTGAAAAAACAGTGGTGACAAAGTGCTATTACTTTACATAACCAAGAAATAGGAGCTAGATTATAATAGTCAAAATCCCTTTGCCCACGATATTTGAAGATGATTTTTTATTTTACTGAGAATATTTAACAATGAGGATTTATCTTTAATGTAATATGTTGGGAGAGTTGGGGATCTGTTGTATTCAGTTGTGCAACAAAGATCAAAAAGAATTTGCCTATTGGTAGATTATAATCAATATTTTCATGCAAAGGTGTATCTTTACTCTACAATGAAGACCCCATTACCAAAAAATGAGATTTGAAATCATTGAGGGTTCTTTCTTTACTGCAATGAAATATTTATCTTTTCAAAAATCTAGTGTGTTCTATAGAGTACCTACTATTTCTTACCTTTTTTAAAAAAAAAAAAAACACTGTCAAGTTCAAATTTGCCTTCTGATATCACAGAGTCAAATTTGGCTTCTGTTATCACAGAGTTCTGTGTGTTCTGTCTCTGTATCCCTGTACTGCACACCAATCTTGAGGTGCTTGGGCACCCCCAAGGGTTTAGCTTAAACTAGAGACACAGAATCATATTCCTGGACCAGCAGACCCTTCAAATCAGGCTGCAGGGAAGATGGCACAAAGTAAGCTTATGCCTTGAGTTCTTCTACCCTGATCTTCTGAGGATTCATTTACCACCTGGCAAACTCCTAATTCAATATGTATTCCCAGAATTTAGACTGAAGCCTCAGGATTAAAAAAAAAAAAAAAAAAAAAAAAATCTAAAAAAATCATTCAATTAATTAGTATTTATTTAGTTTTCCTACATTACATGTCCAGCACTGTGCTAGAGGGTGTGGACAAAAGAAAGAGATAGATAAATATAGAAATTTGAGAGAGAGACAGAGAGAGGGAAAGGACAGAGGGAGGGAGGAAAGGAAAAAGAAAAATAATAATACAGTAGGCAGAATGATGCACCCCCCAAAGATGTTCATGTCTCAGCTCTTACAAGCTCTGAATATGTTACCTTACATAGCAAAAGGGACTTTGCAAATATAATGAAGGTTACAGACCTTAAAATCAGATGATTATCCTGGATTATCCAATTGTGCCTACCTAGTCACAGGTGGGCTTTTAAAAGAAGAGAAATTCTCTTTATCTGCAGCAAGGAGAAATGCCACAGAAAGGGGAATTCAGAGAGAGTCATAGTGTGGAAACGAGTCAACGCTTTGTTGTGAGTTTGAAGACGAAAGGAACAACGTGACCAGCAATGTGGGTAGCTCAGAGGGGCTCCTGGCCACCAGCCAGCAAGTAAATGGAGCCCTCCTTATAATGGCAAGGAATTGAATTCTGCCACCAGCCCAAGTGAGCTTGCAGTGGATTCACTGCCAAAACCTCCAAAGTGAAGGCAGCCCTGCTAACACCCTGAAGATCTGGCTGAGCCATAGTGCCCTGGACTTCTATGCTGCAGAACCATCTGTCTTAACTACTGCATGTGTAGCAACTTGCTATGGCAGCCATACGACTGATACAGATAATAAATGCCTCTGGCTATAAAGATTCTAATGGCGGAGAAAGCAAGTAAAAGATGTGATAATGTGAAGAGAAATTCTGAAGACTACCACTACTAGTTTTGCGATTTTTGTTTTGTTTTTGCTTTTCTTTTTTATTTTTTCCAGGAACAAAGTTCTAGCGCTGTTGCCCCAGGCTGGAGTGCAGTTGTGCTATCACAGCTCCCAGCAACCTCAGACTCCTGGGCTCAAGTGATCCTCCCACCTCAGCCTCCTGAGTAGCTGGGACTGCAGGTGCAGGCCACCACACTCAGTGTTACTGCTAATAGCTTTAAGCATCTCAGAGATATGACTTTTTATAACAATACCTTGGGTCCCTTTCTATACTAATCCTCATTTAAGGACATTTTATGAGATACTTCAACTTGACTGAGTATTTGGGAAGCAGTGTTAAGTGTCTGGCAAACTCTCTGCTACTTGCAGGTTGCCCTAGAGTAGCAAAAGACACTGATTACCACATACATATATTTTTCAAAAGCTGAGCACATAATCCTAATGCAAATATTGCTAAGAATGCAAACCTTTTGCTTTCTTGAGAAAATCGTCCACATAGCAGCCATAGTTATGCTCTGTGTGTCTGCCAATAGCTTTCATTCTTGCAGGAGTCCTGTCAATTCTCTGGAGTGTATAGCAGAGTGAGATTATTTTTAGTGATCTGGAACTCTCCAGATTTATGTATAAATTATTTTTACTTATTAGTAACAATTAAGACATACCTTATGGGTAGTGGAAGAAGGATAGACAAGGGCTTTGTAAAATAGACTTTGGAAACGTGATATTAAAAAATATTTCACGGCCGGCGCCTGTGGCTCAAAGAAGTAGGGCGCCAGCCCCATATGCCAGAGGTGGTGGGTTCAAACCCAGCCCCGGCTAAAAACTGCAAAAAAAAAATTTTTTTTTTCAGCTTATCCTCTCAACTATTAATAGAAGCAGAAGACAAACAACAATTTGGGTGAAAATATTTGTAACTGATAACACAGAGAATGAACTTAACTTCTTAAGTATAAAATGAGTTCCCCTAAATCAATAAAAGACCAAGAAAATAATAGAATAATGCACAAAAGATATTGAAAGAGAAGTCACACATACACAAAAAGAGTGTGAAAGAACTTGTGACAGCTAAATGGATTGTGGTGGATAGCAGGCTCAAATTAATCCAATCAGATTGGCTCTCCAAGAGAAGAGAGAGCTTGTGGCATTTAGCAACAAGAGTGTTTTTGTTTGTTCATTTTTTGGTTTATTTGTTTGTTTTAATTATTCTTTATTAAATCATAACTTTGTACATTGATGCGTTTAGGAGGTTCAGGGTACTGCTTTAATATGCAATGTGAAATGTTTACATTGAACTAAGTAACACATCCATCACAATTGTACTTATTTCTTAATAGTTTTGAAATGTACCATTGCATCATGCACATTAGGTGAGGTCCCTCTAAATACCCTCCCTTCTCCCATAAATCCAAAATGCTGTTTATGTAACTTTGAATGATCAAAGAAAGAAAAAGCAAAGCTTTTAGATAAATGCCTTTAACTTGTGAAAGGATAGTATAATTTATAAGAGACTTTCAAATTGAAAACATAATTTATACCTCTAAATTAAGTGAGCAAGTTCAAAACATTTGATAATTTTTTGTGTGCCTGTAAATGTGAAGTAAAATAGCCTCAACTATTTCCAGTAGGTATGCATTAGCAGGAACACTTTGGAGAGCAACTTGGTCATAACTATGAAAATGAATAATGCTCAGATCTTTGGGTCCAGCAAATTCACTTCTTATACTTTTTCTTTTAGATAAAGATGTATGTGTGCAAAATTATTTATGTAAAAGGGTAATGTTTGGAACCAAGCAAATGTTTGGAAACAAGTTACCTTTTTATTAACAGTGTGGGTCAGTTTAAATAAGTCATGGAAAAATCCATATAATTCTGTGCAGCTGTTAAAAAGAATAAGAAAAAGTGGAACAACTATTTTTAAACATGTTTGACAACATATGCCTACCTCATGACCCAGGGTACCCCTAGATATATATTCAAGAGAGAGAGTGCTTATGTCCTCCAAAAGGCACACATGAGTCTGTTTATAGCAGCTTTATTCGAAATAGCCTAAAATGGAAACATTCCAGATGTCTATCAACAGGAGAATGAATAAATAAACAAATAACAGTCTGTTCATAGAATGGAGTAATACACAAAGAATAAGCCGAGGGAAACATCAATTTACACAACATGGAAAATCACTCTGACATGTTGAGGGAAAAGAAGGATGTTGCTAATATGGTTTCATTTAGAAAGTCCCCAAACAGGCAAAGCTAATTGTAGTGATAGATGGTAGCAAATGGCTCCCTCTCGGGTGTAAGGAAACCTTTGGAAGTAATAGGAATGTTCTGTGTCATGATCTGAATGGTGATTACAGAAGTAGATACATATATGCAATTTATCATGTGATGGACTTACAATGGATGCGTTTTATGCTCTTTCTAATTTGTTACCCTTCAATGAAAGTGAAACATGGAGAATGAGGAAAAAGTTGCTGAGGAGGAGATAGAAGAGGAAATAGGGGAGAAGGAGAAATAGGAAGAGGAGGAGCTTGTACCTCTCCATACATGCAAGCTGCAAGCTGGATGGTGAGGCAGAAGTATTTCTCAACCAGAGTTCCTCATTTGAAACACAGCACACACGTTATTTGCAAGTTTCCTCAATTCTCCTATGGATGGTACATAATTAATACCATTCCCGATGCCCAGGAGAAAAGTTAATTTATATATACATGGATGCCTTAGGGCACAAGAGTTTAATTCTCTCATAGAACATACCTGGGAATGTTAATGATTTTACATTTGTGGGTGGGAGTGTGTGTGTCTGTGTGTGTGTGCATGTCTCTATGTGTGTGTGTGTGTGTGTGTCTGTGTCTGTGTGTGTGTGTTGTAAGTTTTTTATTACAAAAAACTATCAGTAGTTATCTCTGGAGAGGGAAGTGGGTAGCTCACTTTTCACTGTATGGCTCATAGTACAATTTGAACTGTGTGCTGTGTACATGTAAACCTGCACATAATGTCTCTCTCAATGGTACCATGGGCACAAGGTGGAGATGAGGGCCTAGCTTTCTGATAACAGTGAGGCCCAATGATGACGAATGAAAACAGGCTGTTTTCTAGAACAAAGCAGCAAGTTTTGGATCGACGCCTGCCCAGACCTCCATAAGAGCTGCGCCGCTACCGTAATTGGTGCCAACCCAGACCTCGGTAAGAGCTGTGCTGGAACTCAAGATCAGCACCTGCCTGGACCTCCAGAAGAGCTGCACTGCCACTGTGAACTGCACCCACCCAGACCTCAGTAAGAGCTAGCCTGCGAGATGTGACCCTCAACCTGCAGCCAGCCCAGCCTCAGCATGCCCTGACCAGGAACTGCAGGAGTCATGCAACCCTGCATCCTCCCTCCTGTACCCTGCCTGCCTCCACACCAGCCCACTCCTCTGGCCAGGGACTTTGGTAGCCACATGCCCTCTGGAGACCTCCCTGCCACTGCAGTGGGGCCCTTCTCGTGGCCAGAGACTGCTGGAGCCCTGGGATCTCTGTGCCAAAGTCACTGGGCACCAGACAGTCCCAGAACCATGTGCACCACCCCTGCCCTGTTGCTGAATCCAGGTGTGTCACACACCGGAGCTGCTCCCACAACCTGAACTCCCTGGCTGGGGCAGCCCCAGAGGAGCTACACAGGGTCACTACCTACAAAGATCCAGCTACATTAGAGTGATCCTGCTGGGGTCTAATCTCGGAGAGAAACCTCTCCAACTCTGAGGATGGCCAGAGGCAATGGTGAAAAACAATCATGAGGTGATATCAACAGAAAAACTCTGGTAATATGAATAGTCAGGGTAGATCAACTCCCCAAGGAATAATGGGGCAGACACAGCACAAGATCCCATGCACAAACAAATAGCTGAGATGTCAGAAATCAAATATAGAATCTCGATAGCAAATAAGATCGAATTAGAATTCCAAGCAGTAACCCAAAAGATATCTCAAGAATTCAATGAATTCAAAAACCAAATGACCAAAGATTTTGACACATTGAGACAAGAACTTGCAGCCCTCAAAGTTTTGAGAAACACAGTAGAATCCATCAGTAACAGAATGGAGCAAGCAGAAGAAAGGATTTCTGACATTGAAGACAAAGCTTTTGAAAGCTCCCAAACTCACAAAGAAGAAGAGAAATGGAGGGCAAAAACAGATCACTCTCTCAGAGAGCTCTGGGATAATTAGAAGAAAACCAATATTCATCTTATAGGGATCCCCGAAAGTGACAAAGTGGCTTCACAAGACACAGAGTCTCTTCTCCATGAGATTATGAAGGAGAACATTCCAAACATGCCAAGAGATTATGAAATTCAGATAGCAGACAGTTTCAGAACTCCAGCACGACTCAACCCAAATAAGACATCCCCCAGACACATCATAATCAATTTCACTAAAGTTAATATGAAAAAGAAAATTCTGAAAACAGCCAGATGAAAGAAAACCATCACCTACAGGGGAAGAATATTAGAAAAACTACAGATCCCTCTACTGAAACATTTCAACCTAGAAGAGGATGGTCATCGACTTTTAATCCCCTAATACAAAATAACTTTAAACCCAGGATCCTGTACCTAGCTAAACTGAGTTTCATTTATGATGGAGAAATTAAATACTTTAATGACATTCACAAGTTGAAGAAATTTGCAATAACTAAACCAGCTCTCCAGGATATTCTCCAACCTAACCTTCATAAAGACCAGCATAATCCTCCACCACAAAAGTAAACCCACCTAAAAAATATTGATCAAATTTCAAATTCCGCAGTCACAAAAGGATTAAAAATGTCTACCAGACCCTTGAAAGGCTTATCAATATTCTCAATTAATGTGAATGGTTTAAATTGTCCTCTAAAGAAGCACAGGTTGGCACAGGTTGACAGACTGGATACAAAAACTCAAGCCAGATAACTGCTGCATGCAAGAATCTCATCTTACATTAAAAGACAAATATAGACTCAAGGTGAAGGGATGGTCATCTATACTCCAGGCAAATGGAAAGCAGAAAAAAAAGCAGGTGTTGCAATCCTATTTGCAGAGGCAACAGGCTTTAAACCAACTGAAATAAGTAAGGATAAGGATGGACACTTCATATTTGTTAAAGGTAATACTCAATATGATGAGATCTCAATTATTAATATTTATGCACCCAACCACAACGCACCTCAATTTATAAGAGAAACTCTAACAGACATGAACTACTTGATTTTTTCCAGTTCCATAGTAGTTGGAAATGTTAAGACCACTTTAGCAATGCTGGATAGAACCTCCAAAAAGAAGCTAAGCAAAGAAATTTTAGATTTAAACTTAGCCATTCAACATCTAGACGTAACAGACATCTACAGAACATTTCATCCCAACAAAACTGAATACACATTCTTCTCATCAGCCCATGGAACATACTCCAAAATTGACCACATCCTAGGCCACAAATCTAACCTCAGCAAATTTTAAAAAATAGAAATTATTCCTTGCATCTTCTCAGACCATCGTGGAATAAAAGTTGAACTCAATAACAACAGGAATCTGCATACCCATACAAAAACATGGAAGCTGAATAACCTTATGTTGAAGGATACATGGGTTATAGATGAGATTAAGAAGGAAATCACCAAATTTTTGGAACAAAACAATGAAGATGCAAATTATCAGAACCTTTGGGATACTGCAAAGGTAGTCCTAAGAGGGAAATTTATAGCACTGCAAGCCTTCCTCAAGAAAACGGAAAGAGAGGAAGTTAATAACTTAATGGGATATCTCAAGCTTCTGGAGAAGGAAGAACACTTCAACCCCAAACCCAGCAGAAGAAAAGAAATAACCAAAATCAGAGCAGAATTAAATGAAATTTAAAACAAAAAAATTATACAACAGATCAATAAATCCAAAAGTTAGTTTTTTGAAAAGATCAATAAAATAGATAAACCTTTGGCCAACCTAACCAGGAAACACAGA
>CAUYPK010129564.1:0-30475 GCA_963574355.1 Loris lydekkerianus | reverse complement strand
GTTTGCAGTCTCACTGCTGCTTGTACTCACGGTTGCCGGCGTGATTAGGTTGATCGAACACACGCAGCCACTTGCCAGTTTTCCACTGTTTTTGTCCTCCTCTTGGGGTCCAGAAGTCCCTTGCTGGCTCCCTGTATCCTCAAAGGGATGATCATAGGCAGATCCCACCGGCCAGAAATGTCTGGAGTCTTGTCTCCCCAGATTCGCCAAGCCAAGTTACAGGGAAGCTGTTACGCAGCCACCATCTTTAATCCACCTCCACGTTGACTTTTGATGACAAGAGAGGAGTGTGTGGAAGCCAAGCAGAGTCCTCCGTACCCCCACCCAGAAGAAGACAAGGCCAAGATTTTGTGTTTTGAAAAAAGACAAGTGTGACTCAGATGCCCCCAGAGGGGGAAAGGTGAAAGGTAACCTGAGGTCAGTGGCTGGAGGTGGTTGGTTCTCTGGTGACTGCAGAGCGAGGTCCCTGGCAGATGCTCTCTCCCCTTGCTGCTTTGAGCCTGGCAGGGACATCGGTCTGTGCAGGATGGCAGACAGCGGGGACTGGGAGGGAGAATGCTTTCCCTGTTCTCTGCTTACTGTGGTGTCAGTACGTGAACTTGCTGTCACTATGTAGGCTTCAAGACATCATGGATCAAATCTTGTGGATGAGGGCATCCAGATGTTTGTTAGATAAATACTAGAGGCATTACAAATCTGGTTTGTTCAGAGTGGACTGAGCACGTGTGCTATGCAGGCTGTGGGGAGGGTGCTGCCTGTATCGGATTTGGAGGCCACAAAGAGACAGGGCGTTGAACCCCTGAGTACGTGCAAGGGTGCCGCCGCCTTCGGCATCTCTCAGTGGTGCTATTGGCTGAGGGAAGGAACAGTGGGCTGGTTAATCGGACTGTCCCCTCCGTGTGCTCAGGCAAAGGTGTGGCTTCAGCCCTGGGGGGCAGTGCTGTACTGGTCTCCTGATGAAGAGGAGGAAAGTCTGTGTGTGTCAGGGTCAGCAAAGGAAAGGAAAGATTTTGCTGGTGTCATTTCCTCTGGGACATTGCCGTTCTCTCCTTCCTCCAGAATGTCCCTCATTTATGTGGGTAAATTGCCTCCTCTCTGGGGCCCTGAGGCTTCACTGGAGTCCCCATAGGGGGGTAGCACTCTCTCTGCGGTTAGGGGCTCTCTCCATGGTCAGCACACTCTCTCCATGGTCAGCGACTCTCTCTGTCATCAGCATGCATTCTCTGTGGTCAGCATGCTCTTTCTGTGGTCAGCGGCTCTCTCCACCATCAGTGCTCTTTCCGCGGTCAGCGGCTCTCTCTGCAGTCAGTGGCACTCTCTGCCGTTTGTTCACTCTCTCCATGGTCAGTGGCTTTCTCTGTGGTGAGTGGCTCTCTCCAGTCAGCGGCTCTGCGATGGCCGCCTGGTCTTAAGCTCAGGCCCCACGTCCAGCGTCATCAACCTGTTATACTTTTTAATAATCCATTCCTGTGGAGTGTCACGTGTGCAGTCACCACTGGGTGATGGAGAGAAAACCTGGCACTCTGCTGGGCGCAGAGGCACCATGGCCAGTCGCCCACATGGCCTCTGATCATGATGCACGGCTGTCATTATATGGCAGTCTGTGGACTCTGCTGCACGCACCTGCCTCACTGAGGCACCGAGGTATGTCTGGACCTTGGTAACTCATCTGTGCAGGATGCGCCTGGCAACGTGAGCACTGCCTGATACAGCCCATACCCGCAGTTGTCCAAATTTGGCTGAATATTCAGTGAAACCAAATTCAGACTCCTGGGCCCTGGGTAGCCCCTCCAGGTAAGACTGTGTATGAGTGTCTTGCTGATCCCCCTTGTTTGGGGGACAATGACATACAGGATTTACTGTTTCTAAAAGTAACTACTGAAATTGGACATGGAGGAGGAGAGAGCATGGTGGGATGCTGGGCCGGGATGGATGTGGAGGAGGAGAGACCCTGGTTGGACACTGGGCCAGGATGGACATGGAGGAGGAGAGAAACGGGTGGGACACTGGGCCAGGATGGACGTGAAGGAGGAGAGAGCCAGGTAGGACACTGGGCCAGGATGAACATGGAGGAGGACGGAGCGAGGTGGGATGCTGGACCAGGATGGACATGGAGGAGGAGAGAGCCGGGTGGAACACTGGGCCAGGATGGACGTGGAGGAGGAGATTGCCGGGTGGGACACTGGGCCAGGATGGACGTGGAGGAGGAGATTGCCGGGTGGGATGCTGGGCCAGGATGGACGTGGAGGAGGAGATTGCCGGGTGGGACGCTGGGCCAGGATGGACGTGGAGGAGGAGAGAGCCGGGTGGGACACTGGGCCAGGATGGACGTGGAGGAGGAGAGAGACGGGTGGGACACTGGGCCAGGATGGACGTGAAGGAGGAGAGAGCCAGGTAGGACGCTGGGCCAGGATGAACATGGAGGAGGACGGAGCGAGGTGGGACGCTGGACCAGGATGGACATGGAGGAGGAGAGAGCCGGGTGGAACGCTGGGCCAGGATGGACGTGGAGGAGGAGGGAGCCGGGTGGTATGCTGGCCCAGGATGGACGTGGAGGAGAGAGCCAGGTAGGGGGCTGGGCCAGGGTGGAGGTGTAGTAGGAGGGAGCTGTGTGGGAGGCTGGGCCAGGATGGATGTTGAGGAAGAGAAAGCCGGGTGGAACGCTGGTCCAGAGAGAGTAGGAGCGTCCTCAGTGGTCTGCCGCGAGGCTGGTGTTTTCTACCTCCCATGTGTTAACTGTCCAGCTCTTTGCCAGGGCAGGTGTGCAAAAATGACTCTGAAACATGAAGCTGAAGGTATAATTCATGGCCCTGTGATGGGTTGGGAAGGAAAACTGGTTTTATCACCACTGCTCACTCAGCTCCCGTTACTGAGGACGGGAGCAGCTCCATTAATTTCACTGCACGTTCAGTTGGAGCGGGGCTCCCTTCCCCACCTCTCTTGTGGGAGACTGGTAACATTTTCCTTCCAACAAGTCAGTTCATTCAATTAGCGTGACGGTTTGGAGGATGGAAAGTCACTGAAAGGCTCTTGCGGTGGGTCCCCCCGCCCCTGACACAGTGGGAGCGCGAGGTGGAGCTTCAAAGAATTGGCCGTATTGATGTGGACTTGGCAGGGGGCCTCACAGTGCAGACAATTACGGGCCAGGGGCTTCATGCACAGCTCTGTGTGCCAAGGTGGAGCTGCCTCCACTCACATTCAGGCCTTGTAATGGGAATTCTCAGTGGGGGCCCTGTGGATTACTCGCAGCTGAGCCCAGAGAACACCTAATTTCTCTCACAGTTCTCTTTCTCACAGATGCAATTACTGTAGTGAGATTTGGTGCAGAAGGTGTGATGGGATTCTATTTTAAGGCTATTTCTTTCCTTCTAGGAGGAGTGAGTAGCCATTGTTGACAGCCCCGTGCGCCTGGGTCTCTCCTTCCCGTGTGTGCTCCAGACCCTGGTTTTGCTCTTTAATTTCTCTCTGGTGGACTCTGCCATGGCTTCCTTTGTCTTATCCCCAGGGCTAAGTGGTCCTTGTCCGTGCTGTGTCAGGTGAGGGTGTGGCAGGGTAGGCGTTGCCTCCCTGGCAAGCTCTGCTTTGGGCCGTTCAGGGCTTGGCACCGAACTCCCTGTCATTGGAAAGCACATGCTGTTCCGTGCCCTGCAGGACTCGCTGGGGTCCCTGCTCACTCCTGGCTTCGGTGTTTCAGGGTAGGTGGGTGGAGGTGCGGCGCTGTAATAGGACCCTCTGCCTGCCAGATCCCCAGAACCCACAGGGCAGGCAGACATTCCCAGTTCCACAGATGACCAGGCGCAGGGACATCCTTGGCTGGTCCCTGTCTCTGGCCTCTAGGAGTGTTCTGGTAGAGCTTTTTGTATGAAGAGGGATGAGCTTATCCGTGGTGGTCACCATGGGGCCTGCACAAGCAGGCTTTCCTGGGGGGGGGGTATCCTGCCTTTGCTGGGTTCTGGGAGGGTTACTGGAGGGGCCCATTTGTTAGCTTCAGTCCCAGAGTGGACAGCGGCCAGTGTTCTAGCCAGGAGGAGGAGTCTGCCATTTAGAGGCCACGTTAGGTGCATTGCATTTTATTTGATCAAAGATAATGTTTTGTTTTTGTCTATATTTGGGTTCAGATGCTGAGTAAGCTGTATAGAGAATTTAAACATAATTAAATTATTCTTATTTCTCCTAACCTGTACAACTCATAACAAACAAAATACAAAGGGTCATTTTTAATCCTAAGCAAAACTTGTGTTGAAAGTCAGTCTTTCTTGCTGTAGATTTCCAGTAGGCCTTTAATCCATTTGCACCTATCAGCCAATCAAGGCTCCTTTGTGGTGAGAGGGAAGGGAGTTGTCGTGGGGAGAAAAACAACCTAGAGTGTGCCAGTAGTAGGTGTGCTGGATGCACACGTGTGTTCCCAGCCTTCCACCAGGTGTGCACACCTGTGTCCACAGCCCTCCACTAAGTGTGCACACATGTATTCTCAGCCCTTCACCAGGTGTGCACACGTGTGTTCTCAGCCCTTTACCAGATGTGCACGCGTGTTTCCCCAGCTCTCCACTAAGTGTGCACACGTGTTCTCAGCCCTCCACTAAATGTGCACACGTGTGTTCTCAGCCCTTCCCCAGATGTGCACACGAGTTCCCATCCCTCCACTCAGTGTGCGCACGTGTGTCCTCAGCCTTCCACCAAGTGTGCACATGTGTGTTCCTGGCCCTCTACTAAGTGTACATTCATATTCCCTACCCTCCATTAAGTGTGCACGCATATGTTCCCAATCTTCCACCAGGTGTGCGCACATGTGTTCCCAGCTCTCTACCAGGTGTGCACGTGTTCCCAGCCCTCCACTAAGTGTGCACAAGTGTGTTTTCATCCCTCCATCAGGTGTGCACGCATGTTCCCAGCCCCCCACTATGTGCACATGGCCCTCCATTAAGTGTGCACATGTGTGTTCTCAGTCCTCCATTAGGTGTGCACATCTGTATTCTCGGCCCTCTATTAAGTGTGCACATGTGTTCTCAGCCCTCCACCAGGTGTGCATGTGCATTCCCAGCCCTCCCTAAGTGTGCACATGGCCCTCCATGAACTGTGCACATGTATGTTCTCAGCCCTCCACTAGGTTTGTACACATGTTCTCAGCCCTGTACTGAGTGTGCATATGTGTGTTCTCAGCCCTCCACGTGTGCACACGTGTGTTCTTAGTCTCCACTAAGTGTGCACACGTATGCTCTCAGCCTTCCACTAAGTGTGCACACATGTGTTCTTAGCCTCCACTAAGTGTGCACATGTGTGTTCTCAGCCTTCCACTAAGTGTGCATATGTGTGTTCTCAGCCCTCCACCAGGTGTGCACATGTGTGTTCGTAGCCTCCACCAGGTGTGCACATGTGTTCTCAGTCCTCCACTAAGTGTGCACACATGTGTTCTTAGCCTCCACGAAGTGTGCACATGTGTGTTCTCAGCCGTCCACGAAGTGTGCACATGTTTGTTCTCAGCCCTCCACTAAGTGTGCACACGTGTTCTCAGCCCTCCACTAAGTGTGCACACATGTGTTCTCAGCCCTCCACTAAGTGTGCACACGCGTGTTCTAAGCCCTCCACTAAGTGTGCACACATGTGTTCTTAGCCTCCACTAAGTGTGCACACGTGTGTTCTCAGCCTTCCACTAAGTGTGCACACGTGTGTTCTCAGCCCTCCACTAAGTGTGCACACATGTGTTCTTAGCCTCCACTAAGTGTGCACACGTGTGTTCTCAGCCCTCCACTAAGTGTGCACACATGTGTTCTTAGCCTCCACTAAGTGTGCACATGTGTGTTCTTAGTCTCCACTAAGTGTGCACATGTGTGTTCTTGGCCCTCCATTAAGTGTGAGCATCTGTGACTGTGTTTTGCCATCACAGTGCCCTGACCTCATGGATCTTTTCCCTGAAGTCACCAAGGAAGAGCCTGGGAAGGAGGAAGGGTGTCTGACTCATCTGGTCACACAGCAGATGCAGTCCAGGTGTGAGCACAGCCCCTGGCCACCCAGCCTCTGGCTCTGCACACTGAGGCTGCTCCTCGCTGGGTGGGCAGTGTGGGCACTGTGGACAGCACTTTCTGGCCCACCCTTGAGGGCAGGCTGACTGGCACTCATGTCTCCCAATTCCAAGTACAGAGCTCAGAGGATGAAGGAGCCAGGGAGTCTGGTGTCCTCCTCTGGCTGGCAGCTGCTCTTTGCCAGGTGGAATGGCCTCTTGGGCCATGCTGTGCTTCTCCCTGTACTTCCTTGGAGTACAGCCGATTACAACGACAGTCAGTTGTTATCTGGGACGGTCTTGCTGCCTGGACGCTGGGCAGCAAGTGCTTTGGCTGAAGTTGGCCGTGCAGCTGCGGGAGACCCAGGAGCTGCATCTGTCCGCTCATGTGTGTAGGGGGATTAACTGTCCCTGTGGTGGCTCGTCTCAGATGTGGAGCTAATGTTTACTTCATCTGTGGTCCCTAAGGGGGCTCACACCCAGCATCTGCCTAACTGGTGAAGAAAGAGACCTATTTTATTAAAAAAAAAAAAAAAAAAAAAAAAAAAAAAAAGTAAGTTTCTTGCTACTGGGTATAGGAAATTGTTTTTACCTGGCAATGCGCTGGTCTCTAGGCCCTAAACTAGCACTTATTTTTTAGACTGTATTCAGAGATAATTATTAATACAACCTTAAGGTGCCAGCCCCTGTCAGCCCATAGCATTGCTGAGTCTTGGGGTCAAGATGTGCTTGTGTTACTCTTCCAGACGTGCAGACCCAGTGCTGCCTTTGCTCGGGTGAGTGCCAAGGTGTGGTGTGCATAGGCACCACGCTGGCCTGAGGCAGGGAGTGAGGAAGAGAACACTCAGGTGGGAGTCCAGGAGGGGGAGGGTCAGCATCCTGCTGGGGATGTGTGTCTGAGGATCCCCTGGGATTGGGTGCTTGGCCCAGTGAGGGCTGTGGCACTTCAAGGGAGACTAAAAAGCATGACCTGATAAAGGAAGATTTTTTTATGTTTTTTTTCTTTCTTTCTTTCTTTTTTTTTTTTTGCAGTTTTTGGCTGGGGCTGGGTTTGAACCCACCACCTCTGGCATATGGGGCTGGTGCCCTACTCCTTTGAGTCACAGGTGCCACCCCCCCCCCTTTTTTTTTTGAGACAAAGTCTCAAGCTGCTGCCTGGGTAGAGTGCTGTGGTGTCATAGCTCATGGCAACCTCCCACTTTTGGGCTCAAGTGATCCTCTTGACTTAGTTTTTCTATTTTCGGTAGAGACAGGGTCTAGCTTTTGCTCAGGCTGATCTTGAACTCGTGAGCTCAAGATATCCATCCTCCTTGGCCTCTCAGGGTGCTAGGATTACAGACGTGAGCCATTGCACTCAGCCAATTTTTTATGTTTTTAAAGAAAAAGTTGCCTTAGAAGTTGGCTGCGTGGTGCTCTTGGGGCTCACGCCCCCTGCCCAGCTCCCCACCTGAGGACCCTGCAGGGACCTGGCCCTTCTGTGCTGCTGGCCATCTGTCTGGGGTGGAGGCCTCCTGGCCTTCTGGTTCCTTCCACCGTCTGTTGTGTGTTGGGTGCTTGCTGGGGCTGGGCACCCAGCTAGATGTCAGCAGGGAAGTCACTCACTTTGGTTAGTGGAGTCACAGCATTTCTTTGGAAATGGCAGGTGCCATGTGGGTGAGACCAGGAAATCAGGCGAATGGGAGCCTCCTGGGCACAGGTGAATGGAGGAGGGTCCTGTTGGCCCAGAGCTCTGCCAACCTTAGCCCAGTCCCAGATCCTCATTAGGTCCCAGGGCATGAGGTTAGGACCTGGGGTGTGGCTTTCGTGGAGAGAGCTCCTGCTTCATGAGTCCTCCACCTTGGAGGAGAATGAGGATGTGGATCTTCCTGCACAAGTCTCTAGGGACTGGAGGACCCTGGGCAGGTCTGGTGGGGATGGTGCTGACTGGGTGAGTTCTGGCCCCCACTCCACATCCCTGAGGACAGGACAGGCCTGGGAAGCTGCCCGGGGAGGCATGGCCAGTGGAGGAAGGTGGTGGCTGGGGGTCTCGAGGGCTGGTGAAGGAGCCAGCAGGACCTGCAGCCTGGGTGCCGCTCCAGCCGAGGGGCTCCCAGAGTACCTTCATCACTTCAGGGCTGTGCACATTGCCCCGTGGTGTGGGATGAACCCCACTGAGCAGCTTGGAGAGACTGGGAGAGGGATAAGAGTTGGGTTGGGACCAGGCTGTGTGTGTTGGGGTTTCTACCAGTGTCAGGGTCACTCTGGGGAAGGGTTGTGCTATGCCTGGGGAAAACCAGCTTCTTCCCAGAGCTTGCCAGAATGAGGCTAGGATAGCCCGGGGCATCCAGGTCTCGTGGCAAATACCCCAGAATGGGTTTCCACTCACTGCACATCCTGTGGAGTCTCCTGGGCACTTTCTCCGTTCTGTCCTCGGGCACCTGCCCCCAGTTGCCATCACCACGTGGCTTCTGCCTGTCTCTCTGTGCCCTCCTCTCTAATGACGACATTGGCCATTACATTTGGCGCCACCCTAAATCCCGGCTAACTCATCCCGAGACCCTTGACTCTGTCCCAGGTGGTCACATTCCAAGGTTCCAGCTGGATGTGGATTTGTAGCAGGGACCTATTCCAAAAGAGGTCAGGAACGCTTCTTCCCAGGAGCTTGCCAGAGTGAGGCTGGGACAGCCCGGGGCATCCAGGTGTCATGGCAAAAAAGGTTTTTTTTTATACTGAGCAGACTGCAGCTTGGAGAGGCTCATTTTGCTCAAGACCTCTGCTTTGAGGTGGACAGGAGGCCTCAGAGCCACGCTGGGCTGGAGGGGCCTTGGTGGAGCCATGGTTGACCCAGGCTGTCTTCCTGTCACTGCTTTGCACCTGAGTTTAGTCACCTGGGTGACAGGGTTGGATGGGGAGGGCTCCAGGGATTGTTGCCTCCATTGTGCCTCCAGGCCCTGCCTCAGCAGTGACATTTGTGGCCAGGGTGTCTTGGCAGGTTTCTGTTTGATGTTGGGGGATGTGCTGTGGAAAGGGCACCGGGGCTTTGGCTATGGTGCCAGCACATGGAGCCCTGGAGGGCCGCGGTACATGGTTTTTATTCTTTTTCTTAAATGGTGCTGGAGATGCAGGTGGCCAGAAGTCCACAGTGTGTGTGTGCTCTGCCTGCAGCCCTGGAAGATGGGGAGACATTGAGGTGCAACCCACAGGGCCCCCCAGCTGCTCAGGCCAGGGAGGGAACCTCTGAGGCTGCAGGGGTACCCTAATTTCCTGGGTTTCAGAGAACTTGGGAGACCAAGTCTGTGAGACTTTCAGGATAAGCCACATTTTTCTCAGCTCTTTACTTTAGTTCTTAACATTTTGTGCCAGATTCTGTGTACTCTGTGTGGGTACCGCGGCCCCCAGGGCAGGTCTAGAACTGTTCTGCATAGCTGGCTCTGCCTGTGGCTCTGTTCTCAGAGGCTTCGCAGCTTGTGGAGAAGATGTACCTCTGGATGCGCGTAAGTGCTTGATGGTACGCGGCCCCAAGTCTCCTCTGGGCACCTACTGTGCACACAGGCCGGGGTAGAAGGACCAGCCTCTCTGTTCCTCACTTGGATGAGGCCTCCCCACACTCAGGTCTGTGCTCCTTAGAAATAGTCTGTCCGTGGGCTGAGGTGATGACGTACCCTCTACAGGCCACATGTTCCTGCACACGCCCCTCCCACGGGGCCAGGTCTGGGCTGGCCCTGCACACGCAGCAGGTGCCTGTAGGCCGTGCTACCTCCAGGAGTGCCTGTGGGAGGCCTGGGGAGTCCGGTCACAGCTGCACTGTTGTCTGCCACCCAGTCTGCGTCCTCCCTTCACTGAAGCCAGCGTGGCCTGTGGGGACACTTCTGGTCTCAGGGCCATGGCCCCCCTGGGAGCCCAGCGCCCACACAGCTCAGCAGCTCATGCTGCACTCAGTTCCCTCTTCACTGCATTTCCTGCCATTGTCGATGTCTTCAAAGGTGCACAACAGCAGAGTTGGGGGTGGGGTGAAGTAAAGTTTTATAAAGCAGTGAGCAATTTCATCACATCAGCTTGAAGACTCAGATAACTGTCAGACATGGGAGGTGGCAGAGGAGACACGAAAGCCCTGGGCTTTAGCATCTGCAGGGTCTGCTCTTCTCAAATGCCTGGCGGTGTCAGGTGCCCTGTCAGCCTCAGCAGTGACTAGAGGGAGCTGCTGAGGTGGCCAGGCAGGCAGTGCAGTGCTGACCATGGACAGAGAGGCTGGGGCACTTGGGTGGAGTGGGTAGTCAGGAGGGCTTCTTGGAGGAAGCAAGTGCTGTCCAGCCTCTGGAGGAGAGAGCATGGGCCAGCCCTGTAGGCCATGTGGGCAAGGCCAGGAGCTAAGCTCCCTTATGGCCGGAGAGTAAATCCTGGATGTCCACCCACCTCCTGGAATGCCATCCACTTGTCTGTCAGAGAGGCATAAATAGAAGCCCGTGCCTTCTAGATGTGCTCAGCTCAGCATCTGGGGTGGCTATCTTGGGATGAAGTTGGTTAAATTAAGGAGAGTAAAATTGTCCTGGAGTGTGCAGCTAATGTGGAGGCTAACTTTGCATCTTCTAAGATAAAGTACGCAGTACAGTTTCACATTGCGTTTGGTGTCACAGGGAGGGTCACGCAGACAGAGACATGTTACCAGGCAGGTCCGGCACCTGTCAGCTGCATTGTACAGCAGCCACATTGGACTTTGGTTGAAACTTAAAGCATGGACCCAGCACTCCTCCGAGCCCCATGGCTGAGTTGTTGCCGTGGTTAAACTCCAAGGGACAGTCGTGTGTTTAGAGTATTTCTGCAAACACAGGGAACACTTCTTTTATGTTGTGTACTTTATCTCATTATTTGGATTTTTCTGAGCCCCTGAATTACCCATTTCATTATTTTAATTTCATAACACACTTAGTAAGAAACACAGTTTTTCAGAAACAAGCAGTGAACACCTGCTTCTATGAAGCATGATGCGTGTTCAGGAGGGATGTGCCTCCTGGCTGACACAGCTGTAACTTTCCTCTTCTTCCTCTTTTTCCTTTAAAAATCTTTTTGAAAAATTCTACTGTGAAGAGAGCTACTCTAATCTTTCCCCTTAAGAAGATTTGGCCTTGCAAGAAGGAAATCGTGCTTTATTCTTCTGGATTATTAAAATTAAATATAAATAATGATGTTATTAATAATGGATTTATTATTTTATTCATACTTTCTATTCCTCTGGTGGTGTCTGCCTTCAATCCCAAAGAAAACATGGGCCATGCCCTGACCCTGGCCTTTCCCATCAGAGCTGGGGCCTTTCCACTGATGGCCAGAAGAGGTGAGTGCAGCTTAACCACAGGTCTAGGTAATGTTCCGGGGTCACACTCCAGGCCTTGCCCCAGGCCTTGGCACCAGCACTCGCTTTCTGCGGGGAGCTGTCTGTAGGTTCCCATGTTTAGACTTCACACAGGCAAGTTTCACTGGACAAGGCATAAAAGGAGAGCAAGCTTAGCTGACTTAAGAAAATAATTAAAAAAAAAACAAACACCAAACCTGATATCACAAAACTAGATAAACCATATTTTGCAGGGAGAAAGAATTAAGCACATTTATTAGAAAGCAACTTGAAGCATTTTGTCATTATCTGCGAATTAAAAGGAGAGAGCAGGCCCAAAGGCAGAGGCCGGTGGCAGTCTGCACACTGCTGGAGGCTGAGGCAGGGGGACTGCCTGAGATCAGAGGTTCCAGACCACCCTGGGCAACATAGTGAGACCCCATCTCTACAAAAAATAGAAAAACTAGCTGGGCATGGTGGTAGGCGCCTATAGTCTTAGCTACTAAGAGGCCAGGGTAGGAGGGTGGCTTGAGCCTGGGAGTTTGAGGTTGCTGTGCGCTAAGATAAGGAATGCCATGGCCCTCTAGTCTGGGTGACAGAGAGAGATCCTGTCTCTTAAAAAAAAAAAAAATCACATCTTTGCAACTGAATATGTGCGTCATTAGGTATAATTAAAAAGGATTTCCACCAGAGGGCTGGCAGTGAAATCAGAGCTTTCCAGATGTTTGAAATGGGAAGACTGAGCTGGATTTAGAGTGAATAAAACTTTGAGAGAGGTTTCCTCCAGCCAGGACATCTTCAGTGGCTATCCGTGGTTCATAAATAAATGTCTCCTTTGCTGGGAACCCCAAATCCTGGGGAGATGTGCACACAGGAATCTGGGGGGTGGCGGTGGCATATGTGTATGTGTGGATTACTAGGGGTGTGTGTCTGTGTCTGTGTGTGTACCAGGAATCCTAGGGGTGTGTTTGTGTGGACCCAGGAATCCTAGGGGTGTGTGTGTGGACCCAGGAATCCTAGGAATGTGTGGAGGGGGAGGGAGGAGCCAGCTCTGAGGGGGAGGAGGCTGGTGCACGGGTAGCCAGCTCTGGGGAGGGGCCATTGTCCCCAGGATGCCAGTGGGAAGGGTTCATGGCAGAGTTTTGAGGTGGGAGGGGTGGAGGGCAAGAGCCTGAGCTGGTGTGTCCCAGGGTTTGGGTGGGCCATCAGCTGGGCGGGGTTGGAGAAGGAGTCCACAGGTGAGGTGTGTGAAAGGAGGCTGGCACCTCCCCCTGGGTGAGGAGCCCATGAAGGGAATTCTGTCTGGACGATGGGCTTCCTGAGGTAGGAGGGCAGACACTCCTCACAGTCCATCTTCAGTGCTAGTTGGGTTACAGTGAACACCATTAGAGTAATTACACCACTGGGAAGAACCACCCGATAAACCAGGAGAAACTGTGCTAAAAACCGGGAAACTTTATCTGATGATTACGTTTGAAGATTTTTAGTTCCAAGGTGCAAATTCCACAAAGGGAAGGATCCAGCTGAGGTTGAGTCTGTAATGTGCCCAGGAGCCTCGAGGGAAGTCTCCGGTCTCCCACAGTCGGTGCTGAATGTCGCCCTCTACCCAGGGACGTTTCTGGTGAGAGGTGGACACCTTGTTGGGGGCTGTGCCAGGCGCCCCTTGAGGCTGATGCCACCTTGGGGACTGTGCCAGGTGGCCTGTGGCAAGCCGCCCTACTGTGCCCACAGGTGTTCTCTGTGAGGAATGTCAGCTGAACTCTATTTTTCTTACAGTGCTAGTTGTAGAGCATGTTAAATACACTTGACCTTCATGAATTTATAACACAGCATGTAAGTTTCTTGGGTGTTTGCAGGATTTTCAGACTAAAGGAAGCCCCGGGGATGAGGGAGGGGCTTCGGTTCTGGTCGTCTTCATGGGAGGTGTTCTCTCTACTTTCTTGCCGACATCACAGGTAAGGCCGAGATCACCTCTGGGTGCAGCCCTTCCCCTCCTCCTGCACCTGATGAGGGGCCCACAGTCTTCTGTCTGTGCACCTGCTGTTTTCAGCCGTCCCCCGAGGTGGGGATATCTGCACCCCTTACAGACAGGAGGATACTGAGGTGGGTAAGGGTGGAGAGGCCTCAGGTCGCCCAGTTAAAGACCCCAGAGCCACATTCCTGCTCCATCCCTGAGTTCTTATCAGCTCTTCCCTTTAGAGAAGGGAGTTGTTCCAAAATCCTACACGAGGGTGCCCACCGGTGGCCTGAGGACCCTTCACTCCTCCCTAAGTCACGGGACTGAGGGGCAGGGTGGGCTGGGTGGCCTTGCCCCTGCCTGCCCCGGGCTCCCTGCACACTGGGTCCACTCCGGGGCTGCGTCTGCCCCCTAGGGAGGCGTCAGTGTCAACAGTGGCTGTGGTGGGGAAATGTCAGAAGGTCCCTCCTCCCACAGAGTAGCTGGATGTTTCTCATCATAAAATGAGACATTTTATCCTATATTAATGGTGACTTTTAGCCTTACGAAAAGGCTGGGGCCCTTTCCTGGTGTGGACTCTCAGGGGCCCCCAGGGTGGGCTTCCCAGAGGAGAGGGCTCCCTGCACGGCTGTGGCTGGAGGCCGCTTTCTGGGCCTGATGTTGGCGGACACAGCCTGGCAGGACATGGGTTGGCCAGGCCCTTCCTCCCAGGTTAGTGCTGAGGTCAGGGTCAGGGCTCCCTCACAGGATGGTCTGATACAGACACTTCATGTCTCTAAAAGAATAACAGCAGTGGGTGAGGGCATTTGGGATGAGAAGTGTCTGTTCTGGGGTTTCGAATCTGAGTGTGACGAGTGCAGTGGCTGCCCCGAGACCTTTGGAGGAAGGCGTGGCCTGTGGTGGGGCTGTGAGGATTTCAACACCAGGGAGTTGGGCAGTGGTAGATCATCTGGGATGGGACTTAGCTTCACCCCACTATAGGAGGGGGCCTTGACCTTGGACAGAGCTGTGATTTGGACAAAGTGAAGGGGACATGATGCCCCACAAGGTTTGCCAGCTGCCCTGTCCCACCCTTGTTTTTCTCTTTGTGTAGTTCCAGTGGAAGCATGGGTACTAGGAATGTAGTGCTGGAGTCGAGTTTTGGGAGGGTGTTGGTGAAGTAGAGCTGAAGGTCAGGAGGGGCGGGACAGGGACCGGAGGCCTGGGTGTTAGGAGCTGGTAGCACAACTGCTTCCTAGACACCCAAGTGTCTCGGTTTCCCTCTCAGACGAGGATGTCGTCCTTGTGATGGTTCCACAGCTCTGCACTCTGGGAAATGTGGTCAAGTCAGGGCAGGGATGGAGAAGGGTTGGTGGCGGAGAGTGACCCTCCAGGGAGAGGGATCCTCTGGCTCCTCCCACCTCCCACTCTCTGCCTGGCTGCTGGTGCCACTTGTGTGTCTACTGAGGGCAAGTCATCTTGGCAGAGAAAATCAGTTTGACTTGGACTTGTGCTGGCTCCTGCCTGGCTTCTCCAGGAGGCGTCTCTTGAAGGTGCTGGCCAGCATGAGGCTGCTGAGCTGCCTGGTGAAGCTGCATTTGTGTGGATTCTCAGGCTTGGGTGGGAGGCAGGGTGGGAAGGGCTCAGGAGCTCAGAGAGAACCAGTCTGAATCAGAGCCGCTGGGCCTCCAGTAGGGTCTGGGGTGCTTCTCCTCTCCCTGGGACCCATATCTCCCTGGATGTGGGAGAGGCAACCTGGCTTCCAGGAGAGGATGCCGCTAGGCCCAGGGTGGGTGGGGCAGCTGCTCTCGGGTGTCAGTGAGAATCCCACAGACTCGCCACGTGCCTCTGATGCCCACCTCCTGCCCCCACAGCCCTGTCTGTGAACCTGAGAGGACATGGCAAGGAAGGTAGGGCAGCATTTTCTGTCTGGGAGTGAAGAGTCACCTGTGACCACTGTGCCAGGGCATCGGCACCCACCAGGAGGCGAAGCCCTATCAACAGAAGGGCCAGGCTGTGTGACCATAGTTGCTGGGGGCTAATTGCCAGGGCCAGTGATTGGATCTGTCCTGCCTATGGTTGTGAAACCTGCCTGGAAAAGCCTGTGGGGGGAGGTTTGGAGCTTCCCTGGTGCCCGGAGAGGGTACATGCCTTGAGGGGCCAGATGCCCTGAGCCTCTTCCTCTCCCCTGTCTTGAATGTCCCCATCTGGCTGTTGTGAGCTGTGTCCTTCATGACCAGTACACAGCGGCAGTAAAGCGTGTCTTGAGCTCTGGGGGCTATCCCTGCAGATGTCTCCACAGAGCAGGGCCATGGGAGCCCCCAGATTCTTGGCTAGCTGGGCAGAAGTAGGGTGGCCTGGGTGCCTCCCAGAAGAGCAGATGGACGGACACCCAGGCAGCCTGTCCTGGGCATCATCCTATTCCAGAGGCTCAGTCTGGGACGTTGACTTCTCCATATCTGTCTGAGAGAGGCTGAGCAGTGAGAATGCTCACACCCACCCCCTCACACCTGCTCACTCTCGTCTGCTGACCCACCCACGCATACCTGTCCACACTCCTGTTCACACTCACGCCTGCTCACACTAGCTCACACAAGCTCACATCCACAGTCGGATCTACTCACACATCTACATACCTGCTCACATTCAGGCCGCACGTCTCCTCACAGCTGTCCACACTCCTGTCCACACTCACACTCTATGCCAGGCATCCTCAAACTTTTTAGACAGGGTGCCAGTTCACTGTCCTTAAGACCATTGGAGGGCTAGATTATAGTTTAAAAAAAAAAACTATGAACAAATTCCTATGCACACTGCACATATTTTATTTTGAAGTAAAAAAACAAAACAGGAACAAATAGAATAAACTGCCTCATGTGGCCCGCGGGCCGTAGTTTGAGAATCCCTGCTCTACACACTCGCTCACACCTACTTATGCTCACGCCTGCTCTCCCACCCACACTCCTGCTCTCTCTCCTCTGCCCGCATCCAAGGCAGAGCAGACATCTGGAGTTCCCTGTCCTGGAAACTGGTGGGACCCACATCCCCATCTCCCTCCTGATACCTCCTACCCATGGCTTTTCTGCAGTTTGACTCTTTGGCTCATATACAGATACACCCATGGAGGTGTCAGGCATTCTGAACACATGCACACATAAATACACATACGTGTCTGATGTTCTGAACTCGTGCACATGCACATGCATGTAGGTATAGATGCTCTGAACGCGTACACACGCACATGCGCATAGGTGTAGATGCTCTGAACGCGTGCACACACATGCATGTAGGTGTAGATGCTCTGAACGCGTGCACATGCATGTAGGTGTCAGATGCTCTGAATGTGCACATGCACATGCACGTAGGTGTCAGATGCTCTGAACACATGCACACACATGCATGTAGGTGTAGATGCTCTGAATGTGTGCACATGCATGTAGGTGTCAGATGCTCTGAATGTGCACACTCAGGCATTTAGGTGTAGATGCTCTGAACGCATGCACACGCATTTAGGTGTAGATGCTCTGAACGCGTGCACACGCACATGCACATAGGTGTCAGATGCTCTGAACGTGTGCACATGCACATGCATGTAGGTGTAGATGCTCTGAATGTGTGTACACGCACATAGGTGCCATGGGCTCTGAATGTATGCACATGCACATGCACGTAGGTGCCAGCCATTCCAAACGTGTGCACACACATACACACCCATACACACAATATAGTGACACACTTATATTTGCAACTTGACTTTTAGGTAAAGATGACAAGAAACCACACCCTTGTGAGTGTCCAGACATGGTTGTGGGCTGTTGAGAAGGCCTTTTCTCTGTGGGGACAGGAGCTCTGAGGACTGAGCCCCCAGGTGCCTGTCACCCTCTCCCCGGTGAGCCCCCACTAAGAGGTGGTGTTTGGAGTCCTGACTGGGGCTCTGTGTCCCCAGATCCAGCTGTTTCTGAGGCTCATGGGGTCTGAGCACAGGAGACAAGCCTAACTTTGGTCCAGACTGAGAACTGGTGCTTGTTTTCCAAAGCCAAAAGCATCCTCACTGATGCTGCAGAGAGACTTGAGAGTGAGGGTGGAGAAGAGAAATACAAGGAAAATACGGACGTGTTGAGGTGGATTTAAGTGCAGACTCTGTAGTCGCAGGGGGATTGTGGACCCCTACCGTGGTTCACACACTCTGGACAGGTGTGGGGACACAGCAGGCCCATGTCAGCTGTGCAAAGACTATCCCCAGAGGATCCCCAGTAAGGCTTTGTGAATAATTTAGACATTGTTGAAGTAAAAGAGAGAACACTCGTGCACTGTATCGGAGGGTCAGCTGATGTTAGCAGGAGGCATAGGAATTCCAAAGGGGGGGCTAAGAGTTCCTGACCCCCAGATCATCCTCTGGCCGGACGTTTATTTATTTTTATTTATCCCTGTGATAATCTTACTATGAAAACATGAAAAACAAAGGAAAAAACTTGGTAAAAATTGCTGTTATCTTTCTTCCAAACAACAGCATGACGTGGTGAGCTCTGAGGTTCAGGGTCCTGTCACCTGCCTGTGACAGCTGCTGGGCTGTACGTGTGCCTTTGGAGAAAGGGGGTTGTTTTTCTTAAGGTAACATTGAGGAAAGGAGAGATTCTTTAATAAAAGGTAAAGGCCAAATTGCCTCTCACAAGACGCACCTACCAGACTTTTAGAGGCAGTTTCTGCTGTGATTGCAAGTAGCTGTGTCTGGTCACCCGTGGGGCGGGGCGGGGTGGGGTGGTGGTGGATTGTCCTGCTGATGTGAGAAGCAGCCGGACAGTGCTGCCCCGAGACGAGATGAGGCTGCAGAGTCTGGGGGTTTGCGGGATTGCACTGCCCAGACCCAGCACAGAAAAGCAGAGCCGACCCCTCTGCCTCTCAAAAGGGAAAAACTTCCAAATGATTGTGATTGTGTGGAGGTGACTGTGGCTCATCCATCCTAGACCATGACAGCACAGCAGAAAGCAGCAGAACGGTGGGGGAGGGACTGGGACAGCTCTGTGGGGGCCTGTTCTAGGGACGTTTTCACTCAGTGGGGAGGGAGGGAGCCAGGATACTGGGCAGGATGCTGCTGCAGATGTGGGGCGAGGTCCAGCCACAGTGGGGAAAGAGCTGGTGGGAGGAGAGCCAAGCACACACCAGCTCAGGGCAGTAGCGGCCTTGGGCGGGGAGCAGTGGCTGGTCTCTGTCCAAGCTTGGTACCAGGAGCTCAGCACCTGCTGGTGGGGACAGGGACCCTGTTGGGGACAGGGGCCTGGTAACCATCCAGTGACTGTGAATGAGGCTGGCCAGTGTCCCGCTGAGCTCTGTGATCTTAGAGGCATCCTGCAGCTCTGTCGCCTGCCAGGAAGGCCCCCAGCAGAAACCGCAGATGGGGAGTTTCTAGTTCTGGGTCAGATGAGTCGGGACTCCCCCCCCTCTACATGGAGGAAGGAGGAGGAGCCCCCACCACCAAATCACACTGCTTACCCAGCAGCTGACACCCTGCACAGACGGCAGGGTCAGCGCCCTGGGGAAGACATGCGTGGGTGACATTGCCACCTTGGAGGAGCTAAGGCCAGAGCGAACGTTCTGAGATAGTGCTCGAGTACCCCCCTCCCTGGGGTGCGAGGCAGAGGGAAGGGCCCGGGAAGCTGTCTTCTGGGTGGAGGAGGCAGGTCCTCTACTTGACAACGTTCACACTTGGGGATGTGATTTATCCCACTTGTTACGTGTCCACCGAGAACCACTGTTGGTCTGAATATGTAGCCTTACCTAAATGACATCTTACCATTTAATGTTTTCCTTAGAAAAAAGTTTCCCTGTGAATGTTCTATCTTAAGCACCATGGCACAGCCAGGCCAGGGAAGCAGTGAGCTCTCTGCCGACAGTGATGGGTCTAGAGCAGGGCGTCCAACCTCTCTGCTCTCTGGGTCATGCTGGAAGAGGAGGAGCTGTCTTGGGCTGCACCTTAAACACATGTCAACGAAAGCTGATGCTCCAAAAAAGGGCTGTGGGTAATTTTTGTGATATCCACCATACAGATAAGCAAGAAAGTCCTTACATAATAATCCTAATTTTGCAGGGACCCATACAGAGAGTCTTTAGAAATTGTTGAGTACATCCAAATTTATGAATATAGAAAATGCACATATCTAAGTGATAAAATAGCTTTGGGTTTTTAGATATTTTTTATTTTCCAATTAAAAATGTGGGCAACAGATATCTGACATTTTGAGAGACTCATGCATGGATGAAAGTAGCTATAATTCTCAGCAAGCTCTCAAGGTACTCATCACACACTGTGGTTCTGATTTTACTCTTAAAAGTGCTTCATTCTTGAAAATAGTTGCTTGCAAATGTAGGTGCTGCCAAAAAGTCACGATGTGTAGAAGGCGTGATTATGAAGTGAGGGATATTTGCCTTTGGGAAGACAGGACCTATGGAGTCCAGTGAAGAGACATGATCAATTTTTCTTTAAGTTGAGTATCAGATTGCAGCTCTATTCCATTTGAAGATTCGTAGGTAACATATTTATGTCAGCTTAAAATGGATTCTAAACTGCACCTAAATATTGATAATTTTCTGAGAAATCTTGAAATCTGTTTTCAAATTCTTGTATCAAGTCTAAAAGCAAAGTTGCATATTTTTACCTTTTCACAGGACTATGTTTAGCCAACGGATAGAAACACATAAAGTTGTTTGCCTTAATTGGAGCCGTAATTTTGTTTTCATTTGGAATGCTGTTATGGTTGTAACACTACATCGGTTTTCACCTTGAAGATACATGTTTAACTCATTTAAATGAGCAGTTAAATTCACTAAAAATGCTATTAATAAGTCCATAAGCCAGTCAGATTTCTCAAGTTCTGGCATAAATTTGGTTTTTGATAGCATAAACGAGTTGGTAACACATTGCAAATCATAAAATCTTTTCAACATTTGGCCTCAACTTAGTCATCTTGCTTCTGAAAAGTAAATCATCTCACCAAAGTCAGCAACAATACGTTTAAGGAATTCCTGGAATGGGCTACGCCCTGGGCCTTCTGTAATTCAGCCTTAATGATGATTTGCGTGTTATTGACTTTTAAAACTTTTTCACATACATTTTCTTCATGTACTATTCAGTGATACTTCATCAAATGTGCGTTTTGGTGGCAATTGAGTGTTCTATTGATTTTACAAGTTCCTGTCTTTTACCTGCTGTCTGTCACAGGGCACTAAGAAAATGACTTTAACATATTTTTTTACTACTTTGTATAAATCTTTAGTCTTTTAAAGGTACTAAAGGAGCCATTTCTTCAGTGGCATCATATTCATCATCAACACCTCTGATAAAAATGACAGGCTAGGCCGTATTTGCAGCTTCAATGCTGTCATCCATCACCAATACATAAAGTTTAAAATTCGCAACCTTACTTTCTAAACTTCTTTTGATAGATTTTTTAATTTCTTCAATTCACCTGGCTATAGGCTGGTGAGACAAACTGATTTTAGAAATATCTCCCTTTTCTTTGAGGCAAATTACATCTGCTGTGCTTTCTATACATTGCTTAACAAGCTCACCACCAGGAAATGGTTTTGACTTTTTTTGCTATTAAATATGCTACCATATAACTAGCTTTCACAATGGACTCTATCTGGTTATAACTTAAAAATTTTTTTTGTTGTTGAGAAGACAGACTTTTTTCAGTTCTGCTTTTTGTCTTTCTGTCACGATCCTTCCTACACATGGCAGCACATGTTTGCAGATGATGGCTTTTCAAATTACAGACTTTTAAAACTTGCCCAAATTCCTTACAAAGTAAGCAGCCTGCCTTACTATTTGCCTTGACAAAAAAGTAGTCATCTGTCTACTTCTCACTGAACAATCTTTCTTCATCCATAATCTTTGTTTCCTTGGGTTCTTGGGTTCTATTTTCTTTTGAGGCATTATAGAAGCCATGCTGGGATTAAAAAATCAATAACAGGTAAGGGACTATATTTACTTTTTTTATGAAAATAATAGCAAGGTTGGGCTAGTCCACTTCTTGGCTGCTGATGGAGTGAAGTAAAGGCCGATTGTAAAGTGCAGTGGGTGCTGTGTGAGGCACCACTGAGGTGTGAAGGTGCCTTAATAATCAAGTGAGAACGCTCAGCTGACTGCTGAGTAGCCCTCAGGCCTCAGGTTGCAATGGCAGGTTGAAACATTATTGGCGGCCGCTGCCTCACCAAGTCACCAGGAGCGCGTGTGACGTCTGATGGTGTCAATGCCACCATCTGTGCTGGAAGACAGTGGCCTGGAAGCTCCTCACCACATAAAACTGAAGTGCACATGTGTGCACATAGTGAGAACACGTGTGATTATATGACATAGCAACACATAGTCTACAGTGCACACTTAAGAGCTGTGCATCGAGATCCACCAAAAATTCATGGCAGAAGTCAGTGTTTTAAGTAAGTTTACGATTTTGTGTTAGGCCAAATTCATAGTCATCCTGGGCCACAGGATGCAGGCTGTGGGTCAGACAGCCCTGTTCTAGAACCTTCTTGGAAGTAGCATTTCTGGTGGCATCTTCCTGACAACAGTCCTTAAACAAGCCTGGGACTCTGCGCCGAGGGGCAACGAGCTGTCAGCACCCGAGCTGTGACGTCTATTAGCTATCCAGCTCTGGCTTGTGAGGAGGATGATCAGGGTACATGTGCCACAGGACTTGTGTGTACGGTGCCCCCGAGGGGACTGGACATGCGTGGGAATGAGGCGACACTCCTCTGCAGTCAGGACTGGGCCTCGGGCACCGCTGCCCCCAGGGACCTGCTGCAGGGCTGCCTCCCTGTGACAGCCAGGGTCACCGCCGACCTTCTTACTTGAGACAATTTTCTGATATCACATAGCTAATTAGTAGCAGGCCTGAACTTGTACTTTTCCAAATGTCAGCATTTGTTAAATTTGAGTAATATGTAAACCCTATGAAAAAGGAGTAAATTGTCATGGGCCTCCTGCCTTGACTAAAAGTATTATTGTCATTAATGTAATTTTTTAAAAATTACTAAGATAAATCTAGGTATGGAATTTTATGTTTATTGATGTTATAATGCATTCCAGGAAAATTTATTAGGTAAATAGGAACAAAACCACAGAAAAATACAACTAATAACATTCAGCTAACATGGTAAATGGCCTTAAAATGCAGGAATTTGAAATGTGAGATGGACTTAACCGGCTGAGACATAGTTTCTTTTGAATTATCTTGTGCCTTCAGAATTTTTTTGCGTGTGTGAATATGTAAGTTTGAGCTACTTTTCTTACACATAGTCCTTTTCTTTGAATAAGGTATCTTCAAGGAGAAAATAAAGATTACTCAGAAAGGGTTATTTCTTTACAAATTTAACTAATTAATTAATTTATTTTCTTGAGATAGAGTCTCACTATGTCCTCCCCCGGGTAGAGTGCCGTGGCATCACAGCTCATAGCAACCTTAAACTCTTGGGGTTAAGTGATTCTCTTGCCTCAGTCTCACAAGTAGCTGGGACTACAGGTACCTGCCACAATGCTCAGCTATTTTTTGGTTGCAGTTGTTGTTGTTTAGCAGGCCGGGGCCAGGTTCAAACCTGTCAGCCCTGGTGCATGTGACCAGCGCCCTAACCACTGAGCTATTTAGAGCAATGATGTTCTTCTGGCTCCCATGGTGGGCATGACCAGGTGGGCACATTTTGGCTGACGTGCTGTGGAACCTGCCTGATGCAGGATGTTGACGCCCTGGTCACAGCCACTCTGCTCTGGTGCCATGCTGTGTCCCTTTGGCACAACATCAGCTCTTGTTTGTCCAGAGGAGGACATTTGCAGGGCTGCGTTAAAAGTCCTGGAAAGTCAGTTTACTCCAGAAATGCTGCCGTGGCCACCTCCTCCCAGGAGGGACATCAGCATTAAAGCCCAGTGAGCTTCAGAACTGTGAAAATAACTCAGTGCATAGGCGGGCAACTCTGTCTCTGTGCTGTGGAGTCTCGGACTCCTCCTCCTTCATGTCCCTCTCGCAGTTTGGGAGCCAGTGCTGCCCAGCAGCCGGAGCTCCATCTGAAGAGGAGGTGCGCACGACATCCTCTGCATTTCTCATCCTGCCGTCCTGTCAGCTGTGCAGAACCCCCACCGTGAGGACACACACTATGGTGGGGCTGGGGCACTCAGCTTGTCCAGGTGGGGAGCATCCTTTCAGCTGTGCTCAGTGGAGTGGAGTGAGTTTCTTCCCATTCTGACCGTGTCTCTTTGCTGACCAGCCCTGGGAGCCGCTGACTCCCCTGTGCCTCCAATACTCCCCTGGGAGACACTGACCCTCTGGGCCTCTCATGCTCCTCTGGGAGACGATGATCGCTTGGGCCTCGCATGCTCCTCTGGCTCCTGAGACACCGCTCATGCTGAGTTGGGCCCCCGTGTACCAACGAGCCAACGCTGTTCGTAGAAACAGTGAAATAAAGAGACGCATGGTTACCTATCAACTCTGGAGGTTGGAACCCATAGTGTGGACAATTCAGAGCTTTTTTAACTTTGGGAGCAGACTGAGCGGGTGTGGGTTCTGAGTTTCAGAGGAATGCTCTCAAATTCTTCTGCGTTTCCTCTTCAGTAGGACCCTGGCGGCTGGTTTAACAGCCCAGCTCGGCCCTGACTTTGGGGTGCGCCTCCGGAAACTGTGGGGCATTTATCTTTGTTCAGGTCTGGGGACTGCTGGGGGTGCTGCTGGAGGCTGCCCAGAGACGTCACCTCCATGTGATTGGGGCCAGGCCAGTTTAGCCACTGTTACCTAGAAAAACACATTTACTAAAACTTGAAAATTAGTGGTGAAATGATTTGTTTTGTTTTTGTTTTTGTTTTTTTGTTATTTTGACAGAGTCTCACCATGTCACCCTTGGTAGAGTGCTGTGGTGTCACAGCTCTCAGCAACCTCAAACTCTTAGGCTTAAGTGATTCTCTTGCCTCAGCCTCCCAAGTAGCTGGGACTACAGGAGCCTGCCACAACGCCTGGTTATTTTTTGTTGTAGTTGTCATTGTTTAGCTGGCCCAGGCTGGGTTCAAACCTGCCAGCCTCGGTGTATGTGGCTGGCGCCGTAACCACTGTACTATGGGCACCGAGCCATGATTTTGATTACTGAGAAAAAATAATATTATGGTCTTGATGGTAGGTAGTGACAGTGAATTTTAGTTTGGTGTTTGCCCGTCACATTTGTGAGTTTCCATTTTATGGCCTCTAAACAGCTCTTTAGTCGCTATACAATGAGATTTTCTGAATGGAAATAGAAACAGAAGCCACTTCTACTTTGGTTGTGTGTGTCTGTTGCCTTTAGGGTTTTTTTATGTCCTCTCGAATCTGAAATGTCATTAGAGCAAAACTTCATTGGTTCAATTAAAAACTTTCTTTTTATGATGTTTTTCTTGTCGTAACTGCTCGGGACTCTGGCTTCTGGAGTTATTTCCAGGACTTTGTTTGTTTGTTTGAGGAAGGGTCTCACTGTGTTGTTGCCCAGGCTGGAGTGCAGTGGCCTTATCACAGCTCCAGCAGCTTCCAATTCCTGGGCTTAAGTGACCCTCCTGCCTCAGCATCCTCAGTAGCTGGGACTGCCCCATGCCCGGTCCCCAGAGCTTTATAGTAAAGCAGCTTTTTTATTGTGGGGCTCATGTAGTGTTGGCTTCCATAGAAGATGTTGAAGAGCATCAGAAAGGCCTTGGAAGGAGTGAGAAATGGAAATGTGGGGAGTAAGGGGCTCCATTCTGGAGTGTCTGGCACTGGTAGGGCCGTGTGCAGGGGGTGACCGCTGACAAGTGAGCCTCCTGCTGCGCCCCCATACCCTGTGGCCAGCCATGTGTGGCGTGGCGTCTGACTACTTCACATGAGCACGTCAGCATTTGTGCATTTGGTAACTTTTACAATAAATGCATGTTCGATATTTTTACACATACAGATGGCCTTAAGCATGCAGAGTTGGCGGTGAATTTTGATAAAGTGAAGGTTCCTCCTGTCCCACAAGCGCTCTCCTGGGCTCACCTATCCTCTGCTGCCTCACACCCACTTGTGTTGGCTGAGGCGGTAACAGCCGGCTTCCTTACGTTGACTCTTCCCACAGTCTGGCTTTGTGCTGCGGTGTTGCTCTCGGGCCCGGCTCCCTGATGAAGGAGGGCATCAGCGCTCAGCTTTTGTAAGACCTGTGGTGATAACCTTTGGCAGTGGGGTCATTGCCTCTGTAAGTTAAGTTAAAGTGTTTGTAGCCTCTGGTCCCAACAACTGGGGTCCTTGCTCCCAGTGCTATTTATCTTGTGAATTTTTCCTTCCAAGAGATGTTTTGGGAACTGGCTGGGAGATCCTTTGAAGTCCCCACAGTCGGGGGCTCCCGTGTGCTGAGTATGTGTGACCGTGCGGACCCTGAGCCATCTTCTCCTCTGGGTGGCCTCCCCGGCTGCCCTGTGGACACTGACATCAGCTGGCACGTGGACACTCATGTGTCCGCAATGGGCTGTGTGTACATTGCTGTGTATATAACGGGGTTGTCAGTGAAAAGACAGAGGGTGTTTGGAGGCGATTCAAGTAGAATTTAATGTTTGGTGTGATGTCTAATCTGCAAAATCATTTATGTTCTTAATCTATAAATTTTCCTATTTGCTGAAAATGTTCAGAGTCAGGGTTTGTGGCAAAAATCAGCAATTGCATAGGGAACATTTTCAGAGGGAGGGTTCAAGGCAAGGAGGACTGCGTCAGTGCACCTAACTCAGCTGCCAATAACTCTCACATGTGAAGGGATTTTAAGCAGTCCTGTCATTATCACATAATCCACTGATTTCCCCATGGCTGTTTCTCAGCCCTACATCTCCTCTGAGACATACACTTGTGTGAAGCAAGGCTGGTGAGCGGATGCCCACCCCGTGTGCTGCTCTATGTCTCGGCGGTTTCTGAGAGTCCACTCTGTGAGTAGCCCAGCGGCCTCTGCTGGCACTGGACGTCAGTCTGCCCCTTTCTTCCTAAGCACTTACCTTCTGTTCTGATGACTTGATTTAGTATTATGTTGACTTTTGAACTTTAAATTAAATTTCTGACACTCCAGGGGTTAACTTTGAAAAATCATTTCTTGGAATCCTGGTGGGTTTATAAGAAATTGAGAGAGTGGTTTATAATAAATTGAGAGAGCTTTCAGTGGCAAAACTCTACCAGGGGTATCTAGCCTGTGGCCCATGGGCCATATGCAGATTATTTGAGGACAGTTTACTTATCTCTGGTGTCAGATATTGAGAAAGATCTGAACAGACCTTTTCTTCCGTTCATCAGCTTTTGCCAGTGTTTGTATATTTAATGTGAGGCCCAAGACAACTCTTATTTTTCCAGTGTGTGATAGAAAAGAAAAAAGGTTGGGTGCTCCAGCTGTTTGAATTGACAACTTTGGATGGGGTGAGAAGATAGTGCTTTAAAATGTTAGGTGCATGTCATTGTCTATTTTGTTTACAGGGTATAGTATCTGCAGAACTGCTCTGCCCTGAAGCAGGTACGGCCCCTTTAGTTGTATCAATACACACTCAGTAATGGAAGCAGAAATGGAGAACCTGTCTACTACTTTTGCCTCTGATCATTCTCCTCAAATAAGTTATAAAAATGAGTCTTCAAAGCTGTTAAATGAGAATTTTACATGAGGTCTGTCTTTTGAAGTTCTGTCAGATGTGCAAGGAGGGTCTCAGGGCCCCAGAGGCATCACAGGTGCTCAGCGTTCTCCAGGACCCTCGTCACCGGAACACTGATGTCCAGGAGGCCACAGGAGGGAGTATGTGTCATTTATTAATGTGCTCTAGGAGAAGAGAACCAGCCTAAAAAGTTATTTCTCCAGGAGATGGGTTATGCCTTTCTTTCTTCCAGGGAGAATTTCCAAGGAGACAGAAAAGGGGAGTTAGGGCTCAGCACCCATAGCACCGTGATTACAGTGCCAGCCACATACACTGAGGCTGGCGTGTTCGAACCCCGCCCGGGTCAGCTAAACAACAATGACAACTGCAACAAAAGGTAGCCAGGCATTGTGGTGGGCGCCTGTAGTCCTAGCTACTTAGGAAGCTGAGGCAAGAGAATTGTTTGAGCCCAAGAGTTTGAGATTGCTGTGAGCTATGACGCCATGGCACTCTGTCAAGGGTGACAAAGTGAGACTCTGTCTCAAACAAACCCAAAAAACAAAAAAGAGGGGGGGCAGCGCCTGTGGCTCAAAGGGGTAGGGCGCCGGCCCCATATACAGGAGGTGGCGATTTCAAACCCAGCCCCAGCCAGAAACTGCAAATAAATAAATACATAAATAAATAAATAAAATAAAATAAAATAAAATAAAATAAAATAAAATAAAAAGAAGGGAGTTAGAAGGAAGCAGAAGCTCTGGCATTTGTAGAGCACTTTGCAAACTCCATGCTGTTTTATAACAAAAGATGGGGGGTTGTGTGCCTCACCCTGGGTGTGGTAGATTGGTCTTCAGCCTGGTGGTGATGCAGCCGCGCTGCCCACTCTGTCCTGGCACCCACATGACCCAGGCCTCAGGCTGCCCAGGCTGCATTGAGCCTCCAATGAGCAGGGACCAAGGAGTGCGGCCCCATGGTGGGCAGAGGCAGGTCTGCCTCACTGTTTTCTTCCTCTGGGCCCGAGCCCCTCTCTGCCTGCTGGGAACTTGTGTCTGTGTCATGATTTTCTCTCTTTGAGTTACCAGTTTCTATGTGCCATTTCTTGGTTTGCATTTGGGCCCAGTTTCTGAGGCTGTGGCCTTCCCGTCCAGTCTGATCAGTGCAGTTTACCTTTGTTCCCTCTCTCCCTCCAGCATCGCTCACTGTGCAGACGCTGTCTGCAGAGCTGTCCTGGACTCCCCTCTCCTGAGCTCAGTCATCTGGCCGTGAGATGTCCTCCCCACCCAGCCCTCTGCCACCCTGGGGACCCCCCACTTTGGGCCCTCAGTTGTGGGAGCGTCCTGGATGTTCACATAGGAATTCTTGAATCCTGCCTCCAGTCCCCAAACCTGCAGTGGGACAAGGGCTCTGAGCCTCCCCTCGTCCCGGTCCCCGCCACGTGGCCATGCTGGAGGCTTCTCACCCCGCCTGTCCCCCTGCAGGGGAGGACTGTTTCCTCGAGCTCCAGAACACAGACTTGGGCTGGGATTTTCATTCTTTCAAAGTCCCCTTGGTAGATTTGTACCATTGTCTTCATCTTGATGAAGACAATGAAATGCCAGCCTTCTGCTTCCTTCTAACTCCCCTCTTTTTTTTTTTTTTTTTTTGAGACAGAGTCTCACTTTGTCACTGTCAAATGGCACTGTCATTTTTATAGTAAGTTTTCAGCAAACATTTTATATGAATTAACTCAGGTAATACTAGTAGCAGCCCTGTGAGGGGAGGAACTGTCATTTCCCTCACTTTACTGACAAAAGCATGTCTTTGATGAATGTGCTGCCCAAGGCCACACAGACAATGGCCAGTCACACCCTGACCCTGGTGCATCAACTCCACAGCCTGATACTCTTCGGATTTGCTTGGAAACTCTGCTCCAGGGGCAGGTGACCGAGGGTGGTGCTGCCAGAAGGCCGGGCAGGCTGTTGGCCCTGGCAGTTGGCCCTAAGGTGTGCCAGACAGAGAGAGGGGTCTTCTGCAGCCCACTCTGGGGCACCAGGGTCCCAGAGCTGCCCCCTGGGGTCACCTCAGGTCTTTCCAGAGCCTCCTCCGTGTTTCTGGGCACAGGGAGTGTCTGCCAGTTCATCTGGGGCCTGAGAACTGGGGAGAAAGGGCTCCTCTGAGAAGGTTCCAGGCTGTGGTGGGCAGCAGCTATGGTGGTAAGTCCGGGACTGAATGGGACATCTCTGGCGACTAAGCAAAAGCACCTCTGCCAAGCCCCAAGGCAGTGTGTGGTGGTGACTTTTACGTCAGGGTTATTGGGGTTTATTTATGTGATTGTGTAAATTGTGACCTGTATGATTTGCACGGTTTGGTGAGTTTGGAAAGCTGCAGTCGTAGAACCAAGACCACGGCTGATAATGGGTGTGTGAGGTTTGTAGCAGCCCAGGAGGTCTCCACAGTCCCTTTGTAGTCAGTTCCCCGCCCCACACCTGGGCCCCAGACCTGATCTGTGTGCTGTGTCACAGCATCACAGGTGGGAACCTGCTGCATGGGTGGTGTTGTTAAGACTAAATTCCGCCACTAAGAGATCACCAGACACACATGCAAAAAACAAAGGAGTGACTTTATTCAAGGATGCTTGGACTGTACCTCTGGCAGAACTCCGCTCAGAGGGGACAACCCTGAGGTAGAGATGATGTCAGGATTTGGCGTGATGCATTTTGGGTTGCAACAAAACACGGAGGAAATTTCCCAGGGGAAACCGGGACCAAGTTGAGGGGTTGGTTGGAGCAGGGATTGAGGTAACTTAGGAGGTTTAGGATTGGCTAGCTCTGTCTAGGACTGACCCCGCCCAGAGGCTGTGAGACCGGGGAGGCCTCCCTGGTTGTGATTAGGGTACAAGGGCTAACTTTTACCCAGAGGGTGGCCGCTCAGAATCTCTCAGCCCCTGATGAAAGACTGACTTGGTCCCCCCTGCTTCACCCTGCTAACTGGCCTTTCTACCTTCTCTCCCATATACCCTGTGTCTCCCACTGCCCTCAACATCTCTGGGTGGGAGTTAGCATTGTAGTGTAAATAACTCACTTGTAGTCAAAACCCTCGCTTTCCAGCAATTAAAGAGTCACTACAAAGTTTGTTAAAAACTATTCTTCTTGCTGCAAAAAAACTGTGGTTGCTATGTTACAAACTATCTTGAGATAAAGTCCTGGAATTGGGCAGAGGCCCCAAGGTCAATTACTTATTTAGAAATAGAGGGAAAAAAAATGGTCTTCTTAAACTGTAGCCCTTTTTTCCCCCCACTTCTCCACCCCAGCGCAGGGTTAGGATTTGCCGGGTCTGTGGCCCTGTGTGCAGGGGCCTCTGTGTCTGAGACGCTGCTTTCCAGTTGCGGGTGTGGGCTGTTTCCAGTTCTTGGCTGCTGTGGGCCAGGCCACCAGACTCTGTGGTGGACGGCTTCCTAGCAAACATATGTAAGGAGGCGTGTGGGAAGTGTGTGTTTCCACTGCCAAGGCTGACATGCCACTCACTGCATGTCCCATGCTGTGGTGCAGCAGCCAGCGGTTCTGCTCCTGTGCTGTGAGCCCTGTGCTGTGGTGGCACCTCCCTGCGTGGGGTGGTGGGCCCGCAGTTCTGCTTCTGTGCTGTGAGCCC
>CAUYPK010129563.1:0-18069 GCA_963574355.1 Loris lydekkerianus | reverse complement strand
CTCTGTGTCCTCAAAGGGATGATTGTAGGCAGATCCCACCGGCAAGAGATGTCTGGAGTCTTGTCTCCCCAGATTCGCCAGGCCCAGTTACAGGGAAGCTGTTACTCAGCCGCCATCTTTAATCCCTCCCTCCCCGGGGCTGGGTTTGAACCCACCACCTCCGGCATATGGGGCCAGCGCCCTACCCCTTTGAGCCACAGACCCCACTCCCACCCCACTGCTAGTTTTTTAAATTTATTTTTATTTTTTTTTGAGACAGAGCCTCAAGCTGTCGCCCTGGGTAGAGTGCTATGGCATCACAGCTCATAGCAACCTCCAACTCCTGGGCTCAAGTGATTCTCCTGCCTCAGCCTCCCAAGTAGCTGGGACTACAGGCGCCCGCCACAACGCCCGACTATTTTTTGGTTGCAGCTGTCATTGTTGTTTGGCAGGCCCGGGCTGGATTGAAACCTGCCAGCTCAGGTGTATGTGGCTGGTGCCTTAGCCACTTAAGCTACAGGCACTGAGCCAGTTTTTTAAAATTTTGAGTAGAGACGGGGTCTTTCTCTTGCTTAGGCTTGTTTTAAACTCCTGAGCTCAAGCAATCCACCCACTTCTGCCTCCTAGAATGCTAGCATTATAGGTATGAGGCACCATGTCTGGCCTCGCCATTTTATTAAAAGAAAAAACAAAACTTTTTTAGAGCTGCTGTCTCACTATGTTGTCCAGGCTGGTCTCAAACTCCCAGGATCAAGCAATCCTCCCGCTGGACTTCCCAAAGTACTGGGATTACAAGTGAGAGCTACCACGTCCAGACATCTTATCATCTATTTTTTTTGTGGGTCAGGAATTCAGGAGGGCTTAGCTGGATAGTTCAGGCAGTTTCAGGCAGACAGTGGGTAAAGCTGGGGACATCTTTTCTGTGAAGCCTCAGAGCTTCTTACCATCTCCAGAGGTGAGCTAGCCTGGCAACCGCCTCTGCAGCTGGGCTAGCCTGGTGCTCTGTGTGGTTTCAAGGTTCAGGTCTGGAGAGCTCCACACACAGGCAGATGTTGCGTTGTGTTTTACGTCCTGCCTTGGGGGCTTCGCAGCAGGGCTTCTGTGGCTGTCCATGGTTTATAAGAGACTGTTGATTCCAGAAGAGCATAGGAGACAGATAGCATCGCCATGACCATCTTCAAAAAATATAATCTATGGGTGGCACCTGTGGCTCAAAGGAGTAGGGCTCTGACCCCATATGCTGGAGGTGGCAGGTTCATAACCCAGCCCTGGCCAAAAACTGCAAAAAAAAAAAAAAAAAAAATCTATAAAAACCTCATCTTTTTTTTTTTTTTTTTTTTGGGTCAATCTTTTATCTTTCTGTTCTGCAGACAGGATGATCTATATTGACCTGTCTCTGGACAGTGATGTGGGAGAAACGAGAGCCGGCAGTGAGGGCCTGCCCAGATCAAGGTGAGTAGCAGCAGAGTCCTGGGCTTTAAGGGCCTTCCTGGGTATATGATCACAACTGTGTAACACGGGTGGGGTGGGGGGGATAGGGGGGATAGGGGAGGGCAGCCAGATGAGGAGGGAGGGCCATTAGATGTCCCGTGGCCAGTGACCCGCCATGCCTCTGAGAAGCGTGCGCAGAGGTCTGGTAGGGAAGCCTGGAGCCCACTTGGAGATGTGGCCCTGGAGACCTTGGGCTGCAGAGTGCAGAGAGGAGGCTCACGGATTGAGCTGGAAAGCTGGGCCATGCGGCCCTGCTGGGCAGAGGCGAGAGGACCCACGCCACCCTGCACACTGCCCTGGCTGGGACAGAGAGCCCCACACAGCAAGGGCATTTATCTTGGCCCCATTCCTGGGGAGGATGTTCAGAGCTGAATGGAGCCGTCTCAGGCTCTGGGAGAGGTGCTGAGTGAGAGGGCACATTCCGTGGTGACTGTGGGGGCCAGGCGCTGTCCCGGCCTGGCCTGGTGAGGGGGTGCCTGTGTTGTGTTTGGCTGGCTCTCTCCAAGGCAGCCGCCCCTGGCCGTCAGGAGCCTCCACGTCCCCCAGCCTTCTTCCTGTGTAGACGACCCCTCCTCCCTGCAACCTCTGATCCAAGGAGAGCCCTAAGAAATCACTCCTGACAGGAGGTCAAGCCGCTGTGCCCCTGGCCCAAAGTGATCGTACTGCCTTTGGCAAACTACCCAGCACCTCTGGTCCCTCTAGGGTAGGGACTCTGTCTGGGGACCTCAGTGGTCTCTCACCCTCACGTGGTCTCCTGAGAGTATTTCCCACTTCTTTCCCTACCTTCCGTGGGTCTTCACCTCTCCTGCTGTTCATCCCAGGGCCCTAGTCCGGGCCTATCCCTGTTGTCATCATGGAGGCAGCTCCTCTTCGGAGCCTCTAGGACCCTGGCCTCCCTGGACAGCTGTCGCACTGGCTGGCTCTTCACATACCAGTTAATCTCTCCCTGGAGGGATTTGACTTCTGAGGGCAGTATCCTGTGGCTTGTCTACAGGGTTCCCCTCGGCACACAGCTGGCACAGTGCAGGGAAAAGACCTTTCCCTTGAAGAAACTGCCCAAGGGCACCTGCGGATTTTGTTATTCATTTGCCTTGGTGCCTAAGATGTGACGAGCTCCCTGTGGAGCCGTGGGTGAGGGCTGTGGGCCCTGAGCTTGGGCGGGGGCTAGCGTGGCTGCTGCCCTGCATGGGGTGGTCCCAGATGCACCCTCCATGGATGGGCCTGCTTGGAAGCTGCATTGTCCTGCCCCAGACAAAAGACAGCACTGTCTGCTCAAATCCAGCCTCCAGGCCCCTGCTTGGACCCTCACCCTTTCCTCTGCCTCAGATCCACTGGCAGGTCTCCCCAGTCCTGCCCCCAAATGCATATGAATTTTTCCCACCTGCGTTAGTGACCCAGGGCTGCAAATGGGGAGGCTTAGCCACAGACTTACTGCCTCATAGTCCTGGGGCTGGAAGTCTGAGGTCAAGGTCTGGTTTCTTCTCAGAAACCAGGGCTGGTTTCTTCTCAGGCCTTTCTCCTTGGCTTGCAGACATCTGCCTTCTCCCATGAGCAGATGGGGTCTTCCGTCTGTGTGTCTGTGTCCAAATTTCTTCTTCACATAAGGACACCAGTCATATTGAATCAGGGCCCACCTTTATGAACATGTTTTAACTTATTTGCCCCTTTAACTGGGGTTAGGGCATGGCAGCTTTGGGAGTGGGGACGTAATTTACCCACCGCCACCGTCATCCAAGCTGCCTCAACTCCAGCCTTCCATCTGGCCCCATGCAGTTCTCCTACATGGCAGTGAGTAGAATTTGGGTCACATACTCCATCCCCAGTGGTGCACACAAGGCCCACGTGAGGAGGCCCCAGCCCACACCCCAGGCCTGCAGAGGGACCCAGGTCTGCTGCGGGGTCCAGGCTGACAGGCCTCCTCACTTTCTCTCCAAAACAGGCATGGCCACCCTGTCCTTCTCTGTCACGGCTCTGATCATCGGTCACCTGGGTTGTCTTCTTCTTCTTCCTCTTTTTTTTTTTTTTTTTTTTTGAGACAGTCTCACACTGTCAACCAGGATATAGTGCCCTGGTGTCACAGCTCACAGCAAACACTAACTCTTGGTCCTGAGCAATCCTCCTGCCTCAGCCTCCCGAGTACCTGGGACTACAGGCACCTGCCACAACACCTGGCTAGTTGGTTTTTTTTTTTTTTTTTTTTTTTTGAGACAGAGTCTCCAGCTGTTGCCCTGAGTAGTAGAGTGCTGTGGCATCACAGCTCACGGCAACCTCCAACTCCTCGGCTCAAGCAATTCTTCTGCCTCTGCCTCCCAAGTAGCTAGGACTACAGAGGCCTGCCACAATGCCTGGCTATTTTTTGGTTGCAGCCATCATTGTTGTTTGGTGGGCCCAGGCTGGATTCAAACCCGCCAGCTCAGGTGTATGTGGCTGGCGCCTTAGCTACTTGAGCCACAGGCGCTGAGCCTGGCTAATTTTGTCTATATCTATTTATTTATCTATTTTGGTAGAGACAGGGCATCACTCTTGCTTAGGCTGGACATTTAATTCTTTTAACAACAGTTTTATTGAGACAATTCACAGACCAAACAATTCACCCACTTGGAGTATGCCATTCTAAAGGGTTTCACACATTCACAGAGTTATACATCTATCACTCCTGTGTAACTCCAGAACATTCTAAAATGAGATAGAATTCACACACTACCAGATCCTGAAATATGCTACAATGTCAGCTGGAGGACTTCAGGCTGAGAGAAATGAGCCTTCAGGTAAGAATAAATGCCACGTTACGATTCCACATAAGGTGTGAAGTAGTGAGATCCATGGGCAGAAGTGGCAGCGGGTCTGTCACTGTGTTACTATTTAACAGGGACAGAGATTCAGTTTGGGGACATGAAAAAGTTCTGGAGAGGAAGGGGTGGTGGTTGTACAACATGACAAATGTGCTTAATGACCTGTACACTTAAAAACAACCGAAATGGTGAGTATCATGTAATGTTTGTTTTGCTCCAATTTAAGAAAATGATTAAAAACTATGCAACCAAATCCAGGCGTGGTGGTTCATGCCTGTAATCCCAGCACTCTGGGAGGCCGAGTGGGGGGATTTCCTGAGCAAAGGAATTAGAGACCAGCCCGAGCAAGAGTAAGACCCCATCTCTAAAAATAGCCAGGCGTTGTGGTGGGCGCCTGTAGTCCCAGCTACTTGGGAGGCTGAGTCGGGAGGATCACTTGAGGCCAAGAGACTGAGGTTGCTGTGAGCTGTGACACCACGGCACTCACTCTACCCCAGGGTGACAGAGTGAGATTCTGTCTCAAAAAAAAAAAAGAAGAAGAAAACCATGCCCACGCTTGCTGGCTGTGTGCACATGCAATCGCATGGACTGCTCTGGGTGGACACCAGGGAGCTGCCCTTTAGTGGGTGACGTGGGGGCCGCTGAGTGGGTGGGTGGGAGCTACAACCAGGATCCTTCACAGGGGACATTTTCATGCTCCTGAAACTTTGAATCTTGGGAGTCTGTTACCTCTTGGAAAATGTTAAAAAATAAGTTACTGAAGAAAGCCAGGCTTCAGAGAAATGGCAAAAGCCTCCAGAGGCATCAGGCGCCCCACCCATCCCACTGGGCCCCACCTCGGGTGGGGGCTCCCAGGGAGAAGCTGGCCTGCCCGGGTGAGAACTGGCAGCTCCTGTTCTGTGAGGGAGCTGAGTAAGGTGACATACCAAGCCAGGTCAGGGGGGAGAAGGCGACTTTGTTTATTCCTTCCCTTCTAACCTCACACAGCTTCCGCTCAGAAGTCCAGGGGTGTGTGCTGTGGTTGCCGGAGGATCCTAGTGGCTAGACCAAACGGATTTGCTGAGACTGTGGAATTCAGAGGTAGCAGGAGACATTCCCAACAGCCATGCTCACACCCGGGACACCAACTCCCTCTGCTGCACAGGGATCTTAAAAGGAAGGATCGGAGTGAAATGGAATGAACAGAAAAAGTGAGGGTTCATGTAAAAGGCAATTAAAATCGACTTAGTTGGCAGCCCGGAATGTGAACACCGCTGCAAAGTCTTAAAAAGAAAAACACAGTCTGTTTTAGTCTGAGTTTACATTTCCCAGCAGCCCACAAAGTCAGGCCCTCACCTAGTTAAGGAGCAGTAATGAAGTGTGTCCCTTGTTTTTGCTTTTATTTTTACCTTTCGGAAAATTTCCCAAGAAGAGTATTACCAAACTGGTTTGTGGTTTGAAAGTAAGAAGGAAGGAAATTCACCATATAAAACAAGAAATCAGGCCAGGCGCGATCATGATCATGATGGTAATCGTAGGACTCTGGGAGGCCACAGTGGGAGGATCTTTTTTTTTTTTTTGGACAGGGCTGGGTTTGAACCCACCACCTCCAGTATATGGGGCTGACGCCCTACTCCTTTGAGCCACAGGTGCTGCCCAATGGGAGGATCTTTTGAGCTCAGGAGTTCGAGACCAGCCTGGGCAAAAGCGAGACCCCCCCCCCCATCTGTACTAAAAATAGAAAATCTAGCCAGGCATCATGGCAGGCGCCTATAGTCTCAGCTACTGGGCAAGAGGATTGCTCAAGCAAGAGTTTGAGGTTGCTATGAGCTATGATGTCACCGCACTCTACCCAGGGTGACAGAGTGAGGCTCCGTTTAAAAAAAAAAAATCATTTTGTGGTCTCTGAGAGAGGAACAGGCATTCATTAGCAAAATGAGAGAGAGAGAGACATACTTTTTCCTAGATCAAATTTCCAGAGAAATGGAAATTTCTTGTGCTTTCTTGCCAAGATGCTAGTTGCCCCTGGTGCTCTTGAGCCTGACACGAACTGGCAGGCCTGGGATGGACCTGCACTGCTGGGGCAAAACTAGATGAAACTGGTCAAAGTCACATTACCAATTATTAAATATTAATAGTATATAGTTAGAATTAATGACAAATATAATTAGAATTAATCATATCATTATATATTAGTAATATAATTGTATAATCATCTTATATATTGTGTTACTAATACATGGTCACGATTCAATAATATTTAATATGTAATTACATACAGACAGGGCCCCCAAAATGCATACATATTTTAAGAAAGAAAAAAATGGCATTAAACTCATAATACTCAAGTTACGCTTGACTTCTGCAATTGCAAAAGGTGCTCAACATGACTTGTGTTCATCTTTTGTCATCAGGACATACTGAGCGTTACAATTTGGACACAATATTTTTCTGTCTTAAAATGTGTATGCATAGTCTGGCGTTGTGGCAGGCACCTGTAGTCCCAGCTACTTGGGAGGCTGAGGCAAGAGAATCACTTAAGCCTAAGAATTTGAGGTTGCTGTGAGCTGCGGTACCCTGGTACTCTACCCAGGGTGACAAAGTGAGTCTCTGTCTCAAAAAAAAAAAAAAAAAAAAGGCTTGATGCCCATAGCACAGTGGTTATGGCACCAGCCACATACATCAAGGGTGGCAGGTTCGAACCCTGTCCAGGACAGCTAAACAACAATGACAGCTGCAACAAAAATTAGCCAGGCGTTGTGGCAGGTGCCAATAGTCCCAGCTACTTGGGAGGCTGAGGCAAGCAAATTGCTTAAGCCCAAAAGTTTGAGGTTGCTGTGAGTTGCGATGCTACAGCACTCTACCGAGCGTGACCAAGTGAGACTCTGTCTGAAAAATAAAATTGTGTATGCATTTTTGGGGGCACACTCTGTATTTTCAATGGCATATTTATTTGTAAGTATTACAATTATTATTATTATATATGATTTATTTTCTAGAACCTAGATGACACCCTGGTAAATGTGAGTGCAGCCTGCACCGAGACCTCAGTGTGGGAGACACATTCGGCTGTGAGGAAGCCAGGCTCTCAGAAAGAGGCTGACACTGAGCAAGAGCAGTGCCAGCCGACACTGGAGCATCCGAGAACATGAGGAAGCAAAGATGTGGTCAACAAGGATAGAGAGAGACACAACCGAAAAACACAGGAGCCCGTGTGTCAGCATTGACGTGTGCGGCAAGAACCATGGATTCTAAATTGCTGGGTAAGAAAAGTCCATAAGCCCATGCTGGTGACGGGCAGCAGAGACGGGACAGCTCTGTCTTAGGGAGGACTGCCAGCTACTAAGCGGAGGAGAAAGGAAGGCTCTATGTCTCAACCGCTGTAGCAATAACCGACTCTGGGTCAGAATCGGCCACAGGTGCTTGCAAGTGTTGGGTGCAAGGTTGCTGGGGAGAAGACACTGACTCAGCTGCAGAGTTTCTCCCAGGGCTCCCTGGTTAACGGCCCCTGGCAGCCACCACCTGCGCCTAGGGGTGTGGCAGGCTGGGAAGGACATGGCTTTCCTCAGCATGGGAGCCCTGCATGTCTCATCCAGGAGAGGTGGCCAGGCACACCCAGGCCAGGGACGTGCTTTGGAGCAGGTGGCCTGAACATCAGGGAGGCAGGAAGGACACGGGATGGCAGGACACCAGGCGTGACCCTTGGAACAGTGGCTGAAAAAAACATTGCTGGGACAGTGGGTGGAATTTGCATGTGGACCTGATATTTGATAACAGTGTTGCCTCAGCCTTAAATTCCCTGGATGTAACACTTGAGCTGAGTCGCCCTATAATTAAGAGACACACACTGAAGTTGTGGGGGTGTGTGAGGAGGGAAGGTGATACTCTCCAGTAGTTTGGGGACAGTGCAGGAAGAGTGGCTCTGCAGAAGTAGCACCGTGTGGTTTATAAAGAGCGAGAAAGGCCTTAACACCCAGCAAATCGAGGTGAAGGGTTTAAGAAGCTTGCTATCCTCTCTTTCTCTGTATGTTCTGGAAGACCCCAGACAGAGCCCCTCAGTGGGTCTGGACCATCGGGGGTCTTTGGCCACCAGGAGCAGAGGTCGTGGCCCTGTAGGGAGCTGGTGGGTCAGCATCACTGGAGCCAATCCATGACGCCTGGTCTGCACCTGACACCTCTGTCTCTGCACACAGGCGTGGCCAGGAAGGGACTCCTGTGGAAGTCCAGCTCACAGAGGGCTGTGTATGCAGCTGGCAGTAGACTCTGCCTGAGCCTCCCAGGGGTCTCCCCGGCCATGCTCCGGCAGGGCCCACCTGACCCATGAAGAAGCAGTGGTCTCCAGATCTAACAACAAGCTTCACTCAGGACCTGGCCACTGATGCCCTACCTCCCCACCTGAGTCCCAGCAGCCCTGACCCATGCTCTGGTGTTCACTTGCTAGGCACTGCTTCTCTTGGAATGCAGGAGCGGCCCCTGTGTCGGGGTGAAGGGCTGCTCTGCTCCCCCCCAGGCCCAACCAGGTCCTGTGCAATCACCTGCTGCATCCAGACAAGCTGTGGGGGACACACAGGTTTTCAGCAGGGTTTCCCCTGATGGTGAAATCTACCTAATTGCCCCACTGCGTGCTGAGAGTGAGGGCTGGTCTGTCCTCACATCCTGCCCCAGGGACTGCACCCTCCAGGGGGCAAAGGCACGAAGTCTGCCCCCCCTTGCTCCACCTCCTGCAGGCTGGCTCCTCCCTGCCTTGCGCCCACAAGGCCTGTGGGCAGAGGTGGCGGAGGCAGAGGCGGAGGTGGAGGCGGAGGCAGTAACCAAGAGCCAGAGTCACAGGCAGGTATGTGGGCTGCTGGCGCATAGACAGAGGGGCTGAGGGAGCCAGACCAGCAGATGGGGAGAAGCAGCCACCACCAAACGCCTTGGCCAGAAAAGTTGGCATTAAAGGGGTGGAGTGGGCTCAGCCCTGATGGCACAAAAACAAAGGCCCAGAGAGAGCTCCCAGGCCCTGGCCTTCAAGGCCACCCTGGGAGATGGGACATCCCCAGTTAGCACAACATGATATGCTTGTCCCAGCATTCTCTGAGCAGCCTGCAGAGTCTGCTCCAGGGCAGAGCCATTGGGAATGGGCTGCTGGACACGGCATGTGAGCGAGAGTGGGCAAGGCTGTGAGTGGGGACACCAGGGCCCTTGGAGGGTGCGCCCACACAGAGAGGGGACCCTGAGCTAACTCTTGGAGAGAGAGGCCAGGACTGGCGCAACCACAGGCAGAGAAAGAAGGGAAGAGCCAGGAGCCCACAAGCCCAGTAGGCAGGGAGGCAGGGCCGGCGGTGAATGGGGCGGAGTGAGGACACAGCTGTGGAGCAACTCCCGCGGCCGGCTCCACTCAAGCCCATCCTGCTGTGGTTTCCACACTCACTGGCTGTGACCACAAATTAAAAAGCCAACTGGAGACACCAAGGCTGCCCTGCAGCCGTGACACCCTCCCTGACATGCCCGCCACTCCTCTGACTCCCAGCTGAGGGCCCCTCCCAAACACTCCCCATCCATCCAGCTCCACAGGTGTGACAGGGCATGAGCACGGATTTCAGACAGCCCAGAGACGGGCAGGTGGTCACCCTGTGTGCAGCCATCAGATGCAGAGACGCGCCTCCCAACTTCCCTGACAGGTTCCCACTGGCCAAGGGCCAGCCCTGCCCCAGCTGTGCAGAAACAAGGCAGAGCTGTGGCACAATTTATTTATTTGGCAACAATGACCCCAGAGAACCAGGCCTGTAGAGGGTGGAGAACCCATCCTCAGCGAGGATGTCCTTGCCACAGGGAGAGGGAGAGCTGCAGGTGGCAGGTCCCCTTAGCCCCTTGTGTAAGGTGGGGGTCCCTGGGACACAGCCTTGTGCAGGGTGCTGTGGGGCTCCAAGAGGAGGCAGGCCCCTGCCCTTAGCTCAATCCCAGGACAGGAACCTGAGAAACAGGGCGAGCTTTGAAGGGACATGGAGGCCCAGAAAGAGGAGCCCAGAAGGGACCACAGGGGCGTGGGGGCAGGAGGGAGGACCAAGTGCTGATCACAAAGGAACACAAATCCACAAGCCAGTGCCTTAGAGTGTGGCTTAAAAGCTTTAAAAATGCAATGTTTGGCTTCTGCTCTGCAGCTCCCAATGGAGCTCTCCAAGGGTGGCCCCTGACTCTGTAATTTTTTTTTTTTAATGCAGATTCTGGTTTATCACTAGACAGACTCTCAGTTAAGTGAATGCCAGCCTCACAGTCTGCACGATTCAGACTTGTTCTGTGTGATTAAAATTACACAACTGCCTGTTTTGTGCTTTAAAATATTTGTTTAATTGAGCGTGTGCAATACAGCAGGACCTAGTCTCTACAAAAAAATAGAAGAAAATTAGCCGCAGCATGGGCAGTGGCTATAATTCCAGCTCTCTGGGAGGCAGAGGTAGGAGAACTGCTTGAAGCCAAGAGTTCAAGACCAGCCTGAGCAATAGCAAGATACCTGTCTCTACAAAAAATTGAAAAATTAGCTGAGCCTGGTTGTAAGCACCTATAGTCCCAGCTACTCTGGAGGCTGAGGCAGGAGGATTGATTGAGCTCAGGAGTTAGAGATTGCTGTGAGCTGTGATCACACCACTGCACTCTATCCTGGGTGATGGAGCAAGACTCTGTCTCTAAAATATAAAATAAAATATAAAATATTTGCTTAATTAAACTTTTTCATTTCAGATAATTGTACATTTGGTTTTTTATTTTTTATTTTTCCCTGAGACAAGAGTCTCACTACGTCACCCTTAGTAGAGTGCCATGGTGTTACAGCTCACAGCAACCTCAAACTCTTGGGCTCAAGTGATTCTCTTGCCTCAGTCTCCCAAGTAGCTGGGACTACAGGCGCCCGCCACAACGCCCGTCTTTTTTTTTTTTTTTTTTTTGCAGTTGTTTAGTTGGCCTGGGGCGGGTTCAAACCCGCCACCTTTGGTGTATGTGGCTGGCGCCATAACCACTGTGCTATGGGTGCTGAGCCAGATAATTGTAGATTTAAATGCAAATGTAAGAAATAGCGGAGGGGCTGGGCACAGTGGCTCACACCTGTAATCCCAGCACTCTTGGAGGCTAAGACCAGAGGATCGCTTGTGTTTAGAAGTTCAAGACCAACCTGTGCAAGAGCAAGACCTTGTCTCTACTAAAAATAAGAAAAATTAGCTGGGCATCATGGCTGGCACCTGTAGTCCCAGCTACTTGGGAGGCTGAATCAGGAGGAATACTTGAACCCAAGAGTTTGAGGTTGCTGTGAGCTAAGCTGAGGTCACAGCATTCCAGCCTGGGCAACAGAGTAAGAGTTTGTCTCAAAAAACAAAAAGAAGAAAAAAAATAGCACAGAGAGGTTCTTGTACTCTTAACCCAGTCCCTCCTGATGGTGGTAAAACCTCACAAAACTGTAGTACACTGCAGCCTATATGCTGACTTTGGCACAGTCAATATATGGGACATTTTCATCCCCACCAGGCTACCTCCTGTTGCCCTCCTGTGGCCACGCCCCCTTCTTAACCTCTGCCGACAACCAATCTGGTTTCCATTTCTATGACTTTGTCATTCCAATCATGAAAGTAAAAGGAAATGGAATCATATAGTATGTAATGTTTAGGGGTTGGCTTTTTCTTTTTACTCAGCACAACTGTCTGAAGATTCAACCAGGTTGTTGCAAATGTAAATAAAAATTTGCCAGACACAGGGGCTCACACCTGTAATCCTTTAATCCTAGCATCCGAGGTGGGTGGATCCTTTAAGGCCAAGAGTTCAAGACCAGCCTGGGCAACATAGCAAGACTTCATGTCCACAAAAAATTAAAAAGAATAATTAGCCAGGTGTGGTAGTACATGCCTATAGTCCCAATTCAGGAGGTTGAGACTAGAGAATTGCTCGAACACAGGAGTTCAAGGTTGCAGTGAGCTATGATTTTGCCACTGACTGCCAGTCTGCATAAGAAAGCAAGACCTTATTTATTTAAAACAAGCAAGAACCAAAGTCATTCCCCCTTTCCCCTCAGCACTATATAGTTTTCCGTGTTCAAATTCTATATATGTTTTATTACATTCACACCTAAGTGTTTTAATTTTTGAGAAATTTTAAATGGTATTATACTTTTAATTGCAGTGCCCATGTGTTTACTGCTAGCATATAGAAATACAATTGATTTTTGCAAGTTTATCTTATATACTGCAACTTATTAGAGGATTATTAGAGGATTTTTTTTTTTTTGGTAGATTCCTTGGGATTTTCTACATGGACAATCATGCTATCAGCAAACAAGGGCAGTTTTATTACTTCCTTTCCTATCTGAATACCTTGTTTTTCCTTTTCTAAACTTACTGCACTGGCTACAGCTCCCAGGTAAAAGTGGGCATTTTTTACCTTGTTCTGGATCTTGAAAGGAAAGCCCTTGGTTTGTACTGTTACGTATCATGTCAGCTATGGGTATTTTGTAGACACTCTGTATCAGTTGACAAAGTTTCCCTTTTATTCCTAGTTTTAGAATTTTAAACATGAATGTGTGTTGAATTTTGTCAAATGCTTTTTTTGCATCAATTGATAAGATCATATGATTTTTCTTCTTTAGCCTGTTAATATAGTGGCTTAAACTTTTTTTTTTTTTTTTTTTTTGAGACAGAGCCTCAGGCTGTCACTCTAGGTAGAGAGTGCCATGGCAGCACAGCTCACAGCAACTTGCAACTCCTGGGCTCAAGCAATTCTCTTGCCTCAGCCTCCCAAGTAGCTGGGACTACAGGTGCCCACCACAACACCTGGCTATTTTTTGGTTGTAGTTGTCATTGTTGTTTGGCAGGCCTGGGCTGTATTTGAACCCGCCAGCTCCAGTATATGTGCCTGGTGCCTTAGATGCTTGAGCTACAGGTGCTGAGCCAGTGGCTTAAACTTATTGATATTTTTTAGTGTTTAACCAGCTTTGCATGTAGGAATAAACTCCATTTGGTTATGGTGCGTAATTATTTTTATATATTGCAGAATTCTACTTGATAATATTTTGTTAAAGATTTTCCATTGTGTCTATAGTCACAAAGGATATTGTTTTGTGATTTTCTTTTTTCTTGGTACTGACTTTGGTTTTTGTATCAGAGTAATTCTAGCAGCATAAGACAAATTGGGAAGTGTGCCCTCCTCTTCTATTTTCTGGAAGAGAAGTGGTAAATTTTCCTTTCAAGATTTTATAGGGTGGCACCTGTAGCACAGTGGTTATGGTGCCAGCCACATACGCCGAGGCTGGTGGGTCTGAACCCAGCCCAGGCCAGCTAAAACGACAATGACAACTGCAACAAAAAAAATAGCTGGGCATTGTGGCAGGCACCTGTAGTCCCAGCTTCTAGGGAGGCTGAAGCAAGAGAATCGTGCTTGAGCCCAAGAGTTTGAGATTGCTGTGAGCTGTGACACCACAGCACTCTACCCAGGGCAACAGCTTGAGACTCTGTCTCAAAAAAACCCTAAAGATTTGATAGAACTCTCCATTTAAACCATGGGAGCGTGGAGACATCTTTTTTAGGTGTTTTAAAAATATAAATTCAATTTCCTTAACAGAGCCATTCAAATCATCTTTTCTATATTGAGTATTGTAGTAGTTTGTGTATTTCAAGGAATCAGTTCTGTTGTTTTGTGGCCCAGAATATGACCTATGTTGGTATATGTCCCATGGATACTTGGAAAGAATGTATGCTCTGCTACCATTGGGGTAAAGTGTAAACGTCAGCTGCTCTTGGTGAATGGTGTCATTGTGTTATTTCCTTCCTGATTTTCTGACTAGTTCTAGCAATTGCTTCTTCAAAATTTCAGATGAGCATGGTGGTACATACACAGGTGACATAGTTTGCTTTTGTAAGGTTAAATTCCGGGGTGAAGCTGTCCTTCCCCCAGGAAGTGTGCAATACATCTGTGCAATGTACCCATTGCACAGGTAGCTCTGCCAATTACTGAGAGAGGTGTGTTGATACCTCCAACTATACATTTGGATTATAGTTGGATTAATTTTATTTTGTTTTAAATAGCTTAACACAATAACTAAGAAAATGCCAGGAATGCTATGTTAACCAGTGTGATGAAAATGGGTCAAACTGTTTATAAAACCAGTGTATGGTGCCCCAAGATCGCATTACTGTACAAAGCTATGATCTAATACCAATACTAATACTAATACTACTAATAATAAAGTGGTAACCCACAAAAAATATATATAAATAAATAAAAGCCTCTTAATCAATTGCTAGTTTTACCATGCTTTACCTTTAAAATGTGTTTTATCTCCCAGAAAACTGAAAATTATGAAAATATATAATTGAAGTGGAAATAGACAATTTGACTCAGACAACAGTGTTTCATATAAAACGGACCCTTTGAGTGTTTAGGTGTATTTTGACTTCCTTTCATGAAATTTTAGGTATTATGTCTAGCCAATGTTGGGAAATAGGTGTTTTATATTTTCCTCTGGGGGGAAGGGAAGCTTTTCATGGCAAAGAAGAAGGGTGAAGGATTAGTTTAAACATTACCAAATATGTTGTTAATAAAAGTGAGGATATCACAATAATGAGGCCCTCAAGGAAGTTTGAGAGTTCTTGAGCCTTTAGAAGGTAACCATCCTGACTCCATTCAATTGTTATGAATTTACAATAAAGTTGAATGAAACTGGACATTTTCACATTTTTAACTTTTGCTTTTTAAATAATTTCAGATTTACAAGAAAGCAGCAAAAGTAGTACAAAATATTGTGTACCTTTACCACATATTCCCAAATAGTTAACAGATCATGTAATACAATTATAATGATGAAAATCAGGAATTTTACATTGATGCAACACTTTAATCTCCACACTTTCTTCAATTTTTCCAAGGGCCTAACTAGTTTTCTTTTTCTTCTCCTGAATCTAATTGTGGGTCTTACATTATACTAATTGCCATATCTATTTACTCTCTTTAAATTTGAAGTCATTTCTCAGTATTACTTTGTCTTTTATGACCTTGACACAATTGAAGAGTACAGTTACCTATTTTGTAGAAACCATTCATTGTCTTTTTGTCTAAAGTTTTCTATTGATAATAGTTAAGAAGTTATGCATTTTGGAAAAGCTATCGCACAATTAATATTTTCCTTCTTAATTAACACTCCCATATCAATGGGGAGTTAAGGACTGACCCAGCCATGGTATTGTTGCATATTTGTTTATATGAGTAATTGCAATTTCTCCACTTAGAACTTACCCAAGCATTCACGACACTTTAGCATGTCATTATCATGTCAATCCTCTTGGATGAGCAGTTCTCTACACCTTTTTTTCTTAATCAGCAGCAATGATTTGTGGTCTCTTTTTCAGGAAAAACTGGCATTTTATTTTTCTAGCTATTTTTCATAGTGAAGTTAGTGAGCAGTGTATTTGTGTTTGGTGAAGATCAAGATATGTATGATTGAAAACATAGAATACATTATAATTCTTTAAATCCATTTATTTCAAGGAATAATTTGCCTTCTTTTCTCATAATACAGGCACAAATATGGCAGAGAGGCAATATAATTTATTCATTGCTGAGATATAGGAAGAACTGATAATGTCAGATTTTGAAGGAAATGATGAGGACATTTCTACTAGTTCAGACAGTGAGCAAGAAGAATTTAAAGAGGTGTAATGTGAAATTATTCATTCTTAGGAAGAGAGTGAAGAAGAAGAAGAAGAAGATGATGATGATGATGGAGAATTAATACAAAATATGAAGCCAAAGAGCAGAAGACCACACCCAGTTATAAAAATAGAGCAGCCTATGACTCAGATGATGGCACCATCCGGAATGATGTGGAACTCACGCAGAACAGGGGACATGAAAATCAGCTAATATTATGAGGATTCAACAAGGAGTATGATTGGGAATAGAACCAAAAATTCCACTGGATTCTTTCCAACTATTTATTGACAATGAAACTGTGGATGTAATTATCAAGTTTACAAACCAATAACTATATCTAGTCAAAGAGCTACAGTTATATATTCAGACATATTCATCACAAATTCTATCAATTTCATAAAATAATATTAATAAATACTAAATTAATTGGAATTCTTCTAAATTGTGGTGTGTACTAGCAAAATAAGGATAATATCTAAGATCTTTTCTGAGAAGAGAATTTTCCAGTTTACAATGCTATGTTTTCAGAAAACAGAATGAGATTCCTACTGAAATGCATATGTTTTGATGATGCAACATGTAAAGCTCACATAGCATAATAAGTTTGCATTAGTTTTGAGATGTTTAGAATATGGTTATAAATATATAAACTCATACTTTACTATAATCTTCAGAAATCTGTAACTGTTGATGAGAAATTGATGCTTTTCTATGAGCATTGTCCTTTGAGACTTTGAATATCAACTAAACCTGGGAAGTATGGAATTGGAGTGAACCTTTTGTGTGATTCTCCCACAAACTACAGTTTTATGGTGGAACCATATTGACGGAAGTCAGAGAACCTTCTGAAATATTACAAGAGTGGCTTTAAAATTGTAAAAGAGACTTTTATAACTGTCATTTGAATCATTATAGAAGAAGTATTAACATGGACAGAAAGTTTATCTCAATTTCCCTGGCTTTCAATGTAGTTCAGAAGAATATTACCACAGTTGGTATTGTTCACAGTAATGAAAGGTATTTACGTCCAGAACTCAGGCCAACATCAGTAAAAAACTCTCTATCTGGTAGAGTAATGTTTTCCTTCTCTATGTGACATTAGTAAGTTGTGTTTCAAACACAGGAAATGTAGATATAGTACGTTTAAAATAGCATAAAGATATCAAGGTTACCAATAACAAGCCTGTGTTAATGAACTTCATAAGTGGGTGAGGATGTATTTCTTTTACCAAGAAATTCAACTTAGTCCTTGACAATTTTCTTCAACATCAATGACCTTGAAACATACAATTTGGATGTGATTTTTTTTTTTTTTGAAACAAATAGCCACAGGTTGCAACTTCATTTGAAGAATAAATTGGGAAAAAAATACTTTTTCAAAGATTTGGCATGAAAGTCCTGTGAAGAAAATATAAGAAGAAATGCCCAAAGTGTTATGGTCCCCACAAAAAAACACACAAGGCAATTAATCAGTATGGTCATGCATCCAATCAAGGGCAAGGTATGATTGGAAGAGCAATAATTGATTCTAAACCAAAAAAAAAAAAAAAAAAAGAGTCACAAGACAACCAATTAAAAGCTTACCAAACAAACGTCACTGCTACCTTTGTTACCATGGAAATACAGGAAGGCTAGCAGTGAATATAGAAAATACGTATGTCCCAACCAACAAAAATAAGGAAAGGCAATGATGAATCCAAAAATCTTTGAATCTCATATGGGAGAAGTACAGGTTGTCAGTTCATTTATTTTTCTTTTCTTTTTTTTTTTTCTTATTAAATCATAGCTGTGTACATTAATGTGATCATGGGGCACCATACACTAGTTTCATAGACCATTTGACACATTTTCATCACTCTGGTTAACATAGCCTTCCTGGAATTTTCTTAGTTATTGTGCTAAGATATTTATATTCCACATTTACTAAGTTTCACATATACCATTGTAAGATGCACCACAGGTGTAATCCCACCAATCCCCCTTCCTCCACCCCTCTCCCACTTCCTCCCCTCCCTTTCCCCCTTCCCCCTATTCTTAGGTTGTAACTGGGTTATAGCTTTCATGTGAAAGCCATAAATTAGTTTCATAGTAGGGCTGAGTACATTGGATACTTTTTCTTTCATTCTTGAGATACTTTACTAAGAAGAATATGTTCCAGCTC